>NW_006497450.1:1158793-1172589 GCF_000471905.2 Amborella trichopoda
TCTCTCTCTCTCTCTCTCTCTATATATATATATATATATATATATATATATATATATATATATATGCATAAAAAATTCGAGTGTTCTCTCATGCACACAGACGCACACTCACTCTCTCTCCCTCTCTTAAGAATTATTGATTTGTGTAAGAAATTCATCAAGTGCTCTCTCACTCTCACGCTGTGTGTATGAACAAGACTTATTGATCTGTTTCGATTTGTAGTTCTCTCTCTCTGTGACAATTTTTATGGGTTTGCTGTAAACAGTTACAGAAGGGAAAGCAGGATGATGCTCTTTCAGATTTGAGCAACATGCTGGGAGAGCTAAAGGACATGGCTCTCGATATGGGATCAGAAATAGAAGGGTTAGTCAATTACTTCCAGGAATTGCAAAAATTAAGGATGTATACTATGAGATCATTATTACCTTCAATACAAAAAGGTCACAGTTGGCCCTGTCTGATGTGAGATTAGGTGACTAGGAGTGTGCCATTTCTCTGTACAAATTCTAAAAAAGATTTTCATTTTCTTGGACTTTGAACATGGTCAATGGAACACCTCCTGCACATCCCAATTTCACATCTAACAGAACTAAAGGTAATGTGTTTAGTTTTATTTTATACTTGTCCAATTAAATATTTCTCTGATATTAACGTCATTCTCTATTCTTGGTACTTCAGAAATGATCACTGTAGTTGAATGTCTAACAACAATATCCTAATTTCATGTTGGAATATGTACTTAATTGTCCTGATCTTCTTTATTTTTTTCGTCCCAAATTTTTGTAAAGCCCTGTGGTTGTCTGTTAATGTGGTTTTGATAATTTTATTACTCTGTTAGTATGAAACTTCCAGGCATTTTGCTTAGAGTTTCATGTTGGGTTTTCTACTTTTAAACATGATGCATGATCTCTCTCTCTCTCTCTGTATATCCACACACTCATCTTGCTGGAAATTTCCACACTTTTGGGAACAACTTTTCAGAATGATGGGCTACCAAAAATGAACGTGTCACTCTTTTATGTGTTTATATATTTTCTATTTTTTCTTCCATTTCTCTGACATTGAGAGCTAAAGTGTTTCCTTGGATAAAATTGCAGGCAAAATAAAGCATTGGATAATCTCAACGATGATGTTGATGAGTTGGGTTTCAGAGTTAAAAATGCAAACCTTCGAGGTCGACACTTGCTTCGGAAGTGAACTGTTTCCTGTCAAACTTTTAACTGTTAAATTGCTCGATTTTCAGAGTGCAATTGGTGCATGTTAATGGACATATTTTGGTTCAAGATGTTAGTGCAATATAATTTTTCTGTTTGCTTTTCATAGTGCTGGGAAACCTTTCTCCATGTCTCTCTGCATACATAGGACCTACAACCGTATACTCAAAGAGCAGTTGGGAGTGAGTTGAAAGCAATATCACGTACTGGTGTTAATTGTCCCAGTCACAATTAATGCACAAAGAAATTATTAGTTCACTCGGTGGAGCTGTGCAATCAAGATTAGATAGCTAGATGTCTCTATACATTTATATTGTGATTTACATGATACAGCCGTAACATTGCTTGTATGCAACGTTTTCGCACGAATTAAGGGCCTGTTTGGGTATCTGTTGATGAGACATGCATATTATGGTTTCCACATTATACATGTAAGCTAGCGAATGAAGTCAGTCATCCACCATCTCTGTCACTTAAAAACAGTTGAGATTAGGCGTCTCCCCAGTTTGTTAATGAATCCTAGACTGTGGGTTGCCTTTGTACCTTTAATTACGTTTGTGATATGCGATCCTTGCTATAAAACCAAGTCTATTTTAGCACTAACCCTACAAAATTTTAGGAACTTAACAAAAGCTAATGTGTGCGCGTTGGACTTTACTTTGACCTTGTTATAAACTTAGTTTCTTTTCTTTTATCTTTAAAAATCGGGAAACTTATCAAAATACACCTAGCTTTTTACCAATTGAAGAGTCTCTTGTTCAACTATTTCTACTCATGATCAAGTGTATTTTGACAGGTATTTTGAAATTAAGTAAATAGCATAGGTAACCTATTAAAAAGTTATGTATATTTTGATGAATTTCCCTTACAAATATTTTTTATTTGGTTAGGTACAAAGTTGATTTACGTGAATTTTGCTGTGTGTATTTACAAAATTGAGCCTTATACAAGACTCTAAAATGTGAGCACAAAATTGAGAAATGTAGAAGATTTTACTTCTCCTTAGCAAGGAAACTTGCCTCCCTAATAGGCCCCTTATGAGAGTATTTAAGGTCAATGTAGTTATGATATGCCGAATTTCTTCAAATACTTTTCTCCAGGCCCAGAGGCAATGGATACCTTTTTTAATTTTTTTATTTGTATATATTTTTTTCCTGAATATTAACTTGGGACCAAGTGAGAATGGAGTTCTTGGCCATCGAATCCGCCATCGTGAGCATCTTCTGCATGAAATATTCCCTAAGTTGACCCGACCCGACCCGATTATCACTCTCTCTCTACCCTAATAAAGGGTGTCCTCTGTCTGTGTATGGGGTCCACAAACAAGTCTTTTTACTTGTTCTGCATTTTTCTGCTATGTCCTCTCGTGATCGCGAAGCCATCCTCTCTCTCTCTCTCCTCCCTGTTTCTCTCTCTAGGTCTTAACGCATCTCTCTCCCCCAGATCTCCATTCTCACTCTAAGCCCATCTCTCTCTCTCTCTCTCTCTCTCTCTCTCTCTCTTCAATGGCATCGCACCACTGTCACCACCACCACGCCTGCTGCTGCTGCCAGCAACCCCACCACTCTCTCTCCTCCCCACCACCACCGCCACCCTCTCTTTCCCCTTCCCACTCTCTCTCTGACCCTCTCCTCCAATCGATAGCCTCTCATCTCTCTCACCTCCTCTCTCCTCATCCACCCCAAAACCCACCTCTCCACCAACTCCATCGACGCATCTCAGCCCTCGAATCCGCCCTCCGCCACTTATCGGTCAATCCCAGCCGCCCATCTCCACCACCACCTCCCACGCACTTTTTCTCTCTAAAAGAGCGTGCTCTCTCTCTAAAAGACGCAGCAGCTCGAACCATCCAAACCCACTTCCGGGCCTTCTTGGTTCGACGCTCTCGAACACTTCGGCACCTCGAAAATCTCTCTACTGCAAAAACCCACCTCAAAAGCCTACAGCTTTCTCTCTCCAACCCTTCTTTTCTCTCTCTACTACGAAACAGGGTGCTCGTGAGGCAGGACTTTGCAGAGAAAGCCATGAGCCTCCTCATCAAGATTGATTCCATTCAGGTACTGACTTTTTTCCCCACTGATTCGTAATGAAAAATCCAAAGTTGCTTATTTTCTGATTATTGGGTTCTCTCTCTAAAGTTGCTTCTTTACTTTCTATTGGTTTCTCTCTAAAAGTGCTTCTTTTCTGGACATCTCTCTCTCTCTCTGATCTGATCTAACCTGATATATGCCATGATTTCATTTGTTTCTACTTCATCGTTTTTCATGGGCCTTCTGCCTTCTCTAGTTTTCTGGTTATATTTCTGTATTTCCTCCCCATTTTATTCCTGCATTTTACCCATTTTTTGAGTTGATAATTTTTTTCCTTTTTGTGTTTATGATATATTTCCGTTTGTTTTTTCGATTTCTTTTGATTTTTGCCACCCTCTCTCTCTCTTTGTCAGGTTTTCTTTCCATTTGGGTTTACAAGTTTGTGTTTTTTGGTCCTACTCTCTCTCTCTTCCTCACATGATTTTTGCCTCTCTCTCTCTTTCTTTTTCTCTACATTTGGGTTTATGGATCTTTCTGTTTATTGGTCTCTCTTGATTTTTGCCCCTTTCTTTTTTTCTGTGCGTTTGGGCGTATGTTTTTTTTTTTTCTGTTTATTGGTCCTCTCTCTCTCTCACACACACACATATATGAGGTCCCTCTTTTTCTTCTGATTGGGTATATTGGGGCTTCTTATTGTTTTGTTTATGGAACGAACTTTTCTGCTTGGGTTTTGCAGAGTGGGAATGTAATGATCAGAGAAGGCAAGAAATCCATAACCAGAGAACTAATTCATCTAATTGAATTGATTGATTCATATAGTAATCACAAAGGGGCTAATAAAAAATGGCCCCATGTCAAGAGCAAATATTTGAAGTTTAGGGTTTCTGATGATCACAGTCAAACCTCATTAGAAGAACTCAAGAAAGAAGTTGCTCATCTTGATTTGGGTTTTGGGGTTTCCATCAATGATGTCAAGAGCAAAGATTTGACGTTTGGGGTTTCCAATAATCACAGTGAAACCTCATTGGAAGAACTCAAGAAAGAAGTTGCAGAACTTGATTTGGGCTTTAGGGTTTCCATGAATGATAGGAGAACCCATTTCGATGAAATCTCCAGTGGCCTTGAAGGCATGATTTCTAGGGCTTGGGAGGATGACCAACAGATGATTTCTAGGGTTCGTGAAAATGTTCATGACCCAGTAGAAATGCAACAAAATGAGATTATTTCTAGGGTTTGTGGAAATGGTCATTTCCCAATGGAAATGACACAAGATGAGATGATCTCTAGGGTTTTGGAGTGTGATGAGGGCACACATTTGGACTCTGGGGTTTATGGTAAGACATATGGGAAACAAGGAGAAATTGGGCTTTGTGCCCCAAAGCCTTTGCACATGGAGCCTAGAATAAGTGATTTGATGAAAGACGTCACGAAGAGGGTTGTTTGAGATCTCATGGAATTTTGCAGATTGCCTTGTGTTTTAGTTGTTCTTTTAGCGATTGATGTTGTAACATTAGGGTTTTGAGTTTTATTCAAACTGTGGTGGAGAGGCCTTCAAAATTTGTGAGCTTTTTTTTTAGGGTTTTGCACCACTCCTCACCCTCTTGTTGTATGAAAATTGGACAGCAACCCATTTAACCTGGCTATTTCCTGTTTGTAAATCAGTGAGATTTGAAAAACGATTTCCTGTGTCTAAATCAGTGATTTAAAAAATAGATGGGAACCTGGATTGGGCATCGCAAACACTGATCCGGATCACCGTTTTAATGTGTAGAAAAAAATAAAGCAATAACAAAAAAACACTTGTAAAAACAGTGAACCGGCCAAAAACCGGTCCGGATGGATGAATCGGCATTTTTAATAGAGCAAAATGCCACTTTACTATAGCAAATTGCCGGTTTTCTTCGAGACCCGGATGACCTCCTAAATATTGATAGAATTGGCACGGCGTGACCAATTCCCAAGTTGGATCGGGCGATTCAGTGCCCTATGATTTTTAAATCACTAGTCTAAATTATAAAAAAGGGGCATTCAAAGTATCTAGTAAATAAGAAAGAATGATAGCAAGCTTAATATTTACGTCTACATAAAACTTTGGTAAGCATAATGATACCTAAACCTTGATAACTTTTACTCGAAATAAGTCAGAACATATAGCATTAAACTATGTATTTTGGCTCAAGATGGTAAAAAAATCGCTTTTCTTAAAATATGATAAACAAAATTTACTTCATTTGAGTATAAAAATTCTAGTGGAGTAGCACAATAGAAACCAAAAGTAACAAATTATTATAAAGGATGTGATTTGTATAAGTTGTCCAATGAAAAAGTAAGGAGCACCTTCAAATCCTGAACTAGAAACTTCTTGATGGCCTTAAAATCTATTTATACACTTAATTAATAAATTTAAAGCTAAAAAAATGATGCAAACTGAACATATCTTTTAACATTTTACCATGAACAGTTTTAGATGATGCATTACAAGATACATTATTTCTAGCATTGATTTTATTTTGTTTTTTGTCCTTGTGAAACGGTTTTCTAGTGTTAGAACAACTTTTTTTGATGGTTTTTGTGGAGCACTCAATAGTGTAAGGGTAATGCCTTATGTGAACTTTTTCCTATTATGGTTGCACTAGGTACATTACTTGAATATATAAGAGAAAAGTATACAATGAGACTATTTACCTTTGGTATAATGTGGTCGCAATTAGTCTTGACCAATAGATTGGAAATTAGGTGGCTACATTTATTTCATACACCAAGCTCAAAGTTAAGAAGAAATTTTCTTGTACTTTGTAACACACCAAAGCTATCGGTCATGAGTAATTGTGACCTCCTTGTATCAATGGTAAATGTCTTATTATATAAAATCCCTAGTATAAGAGCCTTTTCGGCTCATTAATTTCCCATTCAGAATATTTTTTATCCCACAAAAGATGTGGTGTGTCAAGTCGATACATCCAAGTCTTTTCCAACAAAGAGTTTCAACTGAGAAACAACGCAATGGATAAGATTTCACATAAACAAATGATATGAACTGGTCCAAGAGGTATAAAATGCCATCCTATTTTTTGAAGGGCTCATTTAGATCCTACCATTCTCTTTTATTCACGATAGTGAGGACGGACTCGTTTAGATCCTACTACTTTGGATCTCCATTTGATTTTGAATCTTGATTCTAAGTTACATTTGATTTTGTATGTCAAGACTCGACTTTGGTTACAACCGTATTTACTGTTGACATAACATGGATCTCAAAAATCCTATAAAGGAGAGTGTTCCAGCATTAAAGAACCCTCCAAGTGATCATCTTGATTTGGATATCTAGATGAATGGGCACGAAGAAAAAAAAGAATGCCAAGTCCAAAAAATAGTACATCTTATAATAAATAGACCCAGTTTCTATGCTGCCAAACTCGCATATGTTTTTGAGATGGACTTAAATACTTAATTTTTAAGGACATGTAATATTTAACATGGAGATCATGAATATAAAAATAAATAAATATATTTTAACAGTAGAAATAATAATTCTAGTAAGAACCGTTAGTTTCTATTGTTTTTAGATGGAAGACCTACTTGCATCCATTGGATGCTTTATATTTTCTGGACCACATGTAGAAATGCAATCCAGCCCGCATGAAACAATTTTCCATAACAAATTATCTTGACGGTCTATTTTCAAGTGTTTATTGATTTGCTCGATCTTGTACAATTTTTTAAATTGAAAAATTTTATAATTTAGCATGAAGAGATTTTCAAGTCATCATAAGGTTTTCAACACCCAAACGACATCTCTAAGTAAATTTTATTGGCACGCATTATTTGTACAATATAAGGAGACAACCTCATACAAACCTCACCCACAAAGATTTGAAGTCTAGTGTGACTTCGGATATTGAAGATTTTAAATTACCTTTGATTTTGTCTATGGAGGTCTTATTCAAATTTTTAAAATCCAAAGTCATAAAGCATTGTCACTTCAGATCTTGAATATCCAAGTGATGATGACAATTTGGAATAAAAAAAATGAAAAGAAAGAGATACACACATTAAATGGAAAAATTAGAGAGAACATTCTTTAATAACACTAATTTAGGGGATATTAGTGTAAAATTCTCTAAAATAAATGGGGGTGAGGCCCATATGCATTTACCTACTATCAGTTGATACCAGCCTCTCGGAGAGCAATGGGCGATAAGCCTACAAATTTAAATCTTTGAAACTAGATTGATATGATCTTCAGATTAGGAATTCAAGGTATATACAGTGCACAAGAAGAGAGTTTTGGGAGGGAAATCCATTCCCAATTTTAAACTTCAAAACTCCCTAGGGTTCTAATCTTCAAAACATTAGTCACTGCTAGGGATGGCAACGGGTTGGACCCAAACCTAACCTGTCGGGTCCAAAAATTGGACCCATACCTGCACCCTTCAGGTCTCGGGTCTACCCATCAAATCCTGGGTTTCGTCAGATCCATTGCCACCCTATGACTATGAGCTATGTTTAATAGCTAAAGATGGTACTAGTTCTTATTGTATACGATCTTTAATGCACTCATACGAATAAGGCTATTTTATATCCAACAATTTACGGGTACAGGTCGGGTCCAAAAATTAGACACATACCTAGACCCAGACCCGAGGTCAAGCCTACCTGTCATGTCCTAGGTCTGGTCGGGTCCATTGCCACCCCTAGTCACAGCAACCAAGGCACCAGACTTCAAATAATTATAAAGCCCCATGGTTCTACCAGAACAATCCAATCGAATACCCTAGCATCATGAGCAATCCAATCCATACCAACCATAGAGGAGCGCAACAGCAAACCTAAGTCTTTTTTATTTCTGATGGAATAAACCCTAAAGTCATCTAGTGTCCCAGTAAACAACATAAAGCTACCCAAAAAGCCCAAAGTAACCACCTATCAGCAACTGATCCAATGTCTCACATTTGACCAATTCGATCGTGCTCAAACTAAGGTCCACTTAATAAGTCATAAACACTTCTTGTTTATTTCTAAACTAAATCTTATATCAACTAATAAATAAATAATAATACATTACCAAGAGATATATATCTAAGGATGATTTCACATTGGTGGAAGATGTTCCCCTTGGCGGGTCGGGAACAAGAGCCAGTGCAACCAAATAAATCAAGAAGATTATAAATAGAAAGCCTAAAACAATCCCGGAAAAAAATCAATGCATAAGATACTTTAGTTGAATGACGACTCCACATGCATATAAAAATTTGCAAACAGGAAAGCACAGTGACAAATGATCCCCACTAATAACCTCGTTAATTACGGCCTTTGAGACAAACATCAGCACTCATTGGTGGCGAGCAAGTACCCTATATAAATCGTGCTGGGGGCTCACCATCAACCTCACCCCAAAACATTATGAGGAAAGAGTTGCTGAAAAGAAACCATCACTCCTCCACATCTAGATCATCATATCACCCCAAGAAGGTAGGAAGAATACGATTACATTTTCATGTAGATATGTCCAGGTAAACTGTCTCATATTGACGGAATTGCTTCTGAATTCAGAAACAATATCCCCTATGAGATTATTTCACCTGATTCAGATGTTGCATGACAACCCATCAACTCGAGGACAAAAGAAATACTCCAAGCAAGAGCACAATGACTTTCTTCGCTTTTCTTGTTCTTATTTCTCTTTTCTTTTGTATATGTGAGTAGGTTGCATCCGTCGCAACAACATGCATCATCTAGTTAAGTAAATGGATCGAACCCAATAAAATGTTTTTCTTAACTTGATCTAATTGGTAGCAGTTGTCAATAAGCCCCTACTTGATGGCTAAAGAGTTGCTTTCCTCCATTAAAGATCTAGAAGAATTCTCACTTGACTAGGAACATTATATTGCAAATCTGCATGTAGACATGTTTGATTGATGTGAAATAGAGGGAGCACCAAGGTACAACCCAATTACAACTTTTCTATTACTCAACTGGGGTTAATCATGCTAACGTCATGCCATACCAAAGATCGAGAAACAACATAAACCATGAACATAACCCATAAGATTTGTTGACATGCTCACCTCCCAACTTGAAGATCAACTCGAATATAAGATACATGCCATGGGACAATGATCTTTGTGGCGATTCGCTTCGATCACAAAGTTATCCGCTCAGTTCTAGCATAAACACATTCCTTGTTTAACTCCAAATCAATTCTTCTTCTCATGCAATTGGCACCAGAATATTGATCCTTGAAGATATTTACAGCCACGGTTTGGATAGGTCAACACATTTCCCAAGGTAATTTTTTAATAGGGTTTTTCTATGCAAAGTTAGAGAGAACTTTCTTTTGCCTCCTAAAAATTACTTAATTTCCCGAGGATCAGCTGGTATTTCAAGCAAGGAATTCAAAGGGCACCTCCAATGGCATTCAAAACTCAGGTCAATAATAGAACACTTCAAAAATAGAAGAAGAAATGATCTATACAAATCAACGAAGATCAAGATTTTCAGAGTGTATGCAGACATTGATAATTGCAGCATCCTGATCAAGAGATTGCTCTTTATCGATAAACAGAAACAAGTACGAGAAATTGTAGCCTCAATTGAGTACCAGGCCACAAAATGAACTTAATTCTCAAAATAAGAAAAAAGCCTCGATGGAAAGACGAATGAGACACAAACTGGGATCGCTCCTAGGATAGCTATGCGAGCAGCCAACCGTATTGGAAACGAGAGGAAAAGCTTAATATATCAGATGATCAGGCAGTATGGCTCCAAATTGATTCCAAGGGCAGAATCAACAGTTCTCTTTCAGTGGGAGAATCACCAATCTGAAGGCCATATCTAATATTGGAATATATTTCATGCCCCACCATAGGCTCATACAAATCCTTCTACCTGCCCAAGAAGTTGGAAAGAATCCAACAAAAGTTTGATGGAAGGATAGAGGCAAGGGACATGAATTTGATTGGGAAGAGGTTGCAAGGTTAAGAAGAATAAAGGGTGGATTTTTAACATTGGGAGGTGAACATGGCAGGGTTAGTTTTATCAAAAGAAAATGGGCAGGTTAGGTAAAGGACGTGGCATGGGAGATCCAGGGAAGATCCTGCGGCACTATTGAAAATGTTTATTGAAAGCAACCATGGTTGCAATAAGTACACATGATGACTGTTGGAGCTGTGAGGAAATGAATTAGTAGCCTAGGGTCTATGCTTAGGACTTTGAAGAAGAGGTTACAAGTCATGTATATTCCTATTAAGGTCTGAAGATGTCTTTCTTCTCACATCCAAAGGCTGACAGGATAATACAATGCGAAAGCTTGGAGATTTTTCATGTTAAGTTGTTAAGCTCAAGCTCAATGCTGGTCGGGGATAACCTATAACTTCCGAACAAGAGCTATGTAGTACAACCAACCAATTGGGACACTCAATTTAAATTTTGAGAAGAGCTCACTTGAAAAACTTATCTTTGCAGGAGTCAGAAAATGAAAGCATATGTGCGGGGCTCCAATAAAGTGAAATACAGAGTATTTCTAACTGGATTGTGGGTTTCATCCGCGTGTTTCTGATCAAAGAACAATAATGGGCAAGAAGCAGGGGAACAATATCATGGGACAATGCAAATTAAAAACAGTAGGTTTGCAAATAAATTGGATGAACATTCCAAGGATACCAATTATTGGCAACATCTATTTCGGTTATGTCAATGGAATCTCGTCAGGTCTCTTGCCAGAAAGGGGGTCCAGTCTACCCAACAAAATATCATAGACAGGAGAAAGTCCCCCAATTACCTGAATTGTATCCCCTTGTACATGCAATGTATGCTGGTGTGGCCCATTAAATCATGTGAACTTATGGTAAATAGTTGGGTTTTTTTAAAAAAATGGGATCTGATTTTTAAAAACATAGTACAAGCATGTGTCCCCTACCAACCAACTAGATCAAGGGCTAATTCAATCAAATCCTGGCTGAAAAGGAGCTTAAAGTAACAACAGGTCCTAGTAGAGTAACAGCAACCGAATAACAAGATTAAAATAGATTGATGAATAGTCATATGACATGAACTAAAGACATGCCATGTCTTAGTAGGAATTTAATGTAAACTTGAAATTAAACCCAGAAGTTAGATTTTACAGAAATGCCAAAAATAGTTGAACATATCATTCCCATACCATGGGTTCCAATGTTGCATTGAACCACAACATGCATTGTGTTTGAGAATGTCTGAAATTTCCATGTAAGTATGACCGTCTATACCATATAAAAATGTTCATATTGAGTGAAAGTTACCAAATCAAGCGAATATAGGTGTAAAACTTGATCAACAGGTGTTTTCTTGTTTCATAATATCCAATTATAGAAATACTTTTCTTGTTCTTTCTAAACATAGGATAAACACATAGTTCACGCAATGTGGCTCATATGAACAAAAGAATGCAACATTCACAATTACAACCCACAGCATTTCTATTTTACGTATATAAAACAGCACTCCAATTCTTACCAATTTAATGTGTTTATATCATCCAACTAATCATGTTCCTTGCCAAATTAAGTAAACCAGAATACTAGGGGAGAGAAAATCAAAACTATACAAAACAATTGAAAGGGCTGGTTACATTACAAAACACGCATCACCACCAAGCAAGAAGCAAAATATTTCTATGATTCTAAAAATGCCAAGATGTAATCATTACAATAGTAACAATGAAGAAAAATAGTGGTTTATTTAGATCATAACAAAACCAAATTCTCCACCAAATGTAAACCCATAATCAGCATTCATGCCTCACGGGGCGTACAAATGAAAATCAATAGTAAGAAAAACAGGTTCAAAAGAGCAGGAAAAGAAAGACGTGGGTTTATGCTTATATACAGAGAGAATTTCTCCAGCCTTAGTACGGATCAATGAATGTCCTAAAAATGACAAAACGATCTGGCAAATCCCAAATTAGCAGCACCTAATTTTCTTCTTCTCGATACGTAGATAAAGCAATAGAAAAAAAATATCAAGAAAAAAATGATGGGTAAGAATCAAAATCACATGAATTGAACTGTTCTACAAGGGATCAATCACCGTGGGCCTCAGCAACAAAACTCCTCCATCTCTCTCTCCTCGACGAGGAGTTATCAGAAAGCCAACTTCCCCTCCACATCCTTGTAATAACCCAAGTACCATTTCACGAACTTCTTCAACCCGGTCTGCAAATCAGTGGTGGGTTTGTACCCTAATTCCCTTTGAGCCAAGCTTATGTTTGCATGAGTAAACGGAACATCACCATTTCTTGGCATCTTAATTATGGTCTTCTTAGCCTTAACCTTCAACAACCTCTCCAATATGCTCACCAAATCCTTCACAGGAACCGGTGATGTGTTCCCCAAATTAAAGATCCTCAATTGAGCAGGCCCCCTCTTCTTCCCCCCAGTACCAGTGCTCTTCTCAGCTGTGTCCAAAGAACCCAAGCACCCCTTCACAATGTCATCAATATACGTAAAATCCCTTGCCACCGTTCCATGATTAGGCCCTTCGAAAATAGGTATCGTCTTTCCTTGCAAAATATCCTTCGTAAAGAAGAAATAGGCCATGTCGGGCCTACCCCAAGGTCCATAAACCGTGAAAAACCTCAAACCAGTAATTGATAAGCCATAGATATGGTTATAAGTGTGCGCGATTTCTTCACCCGCTTTCTTAGTCGCTGCATATAAGCTTGCTGGCCGATCAGTCCGATCGCTCTCAGAGAAGGGGACCTCTGTGTTCAATCCATAAACTGAACTGCTTGATGCCCATACAATGGCAGGCTGAGGATTTGCAGACTTACAAACTTCGAGTAAACTGACAAAACCAGCGACATTGCTATCGATATAAGAAGATGGGTTTTCCATGGCATACCTAACTCCAGCTTGGGCAGCTAAATGGAGGATATGGGTGAAAGCGGCAACATCGAACAGCTTCCGAAGAAGCGAGGAGTCGTTGATGTCGCCCTCTACAATGAAGACCCCCTGTGAATTCAATAGAGACTGGCGTGCTCGCTTGAGCGAAACATCATAGTAGTGATTGAAATTATCGAGGCCCAGAACACCGTCACCTCTACGTTTTAAGGCAGCAGAGACATGGCTCCCGACAAACCCTGCAGCCCCAGTAACGAGCACGATCAATGGTTTCGAGCGATGGGGTTTCGGCCGAGAAGAAGACCGGACACGTTTCTCCCAAGCTTGGCCTCCCCAAGTGGTGGAATGGAGGTTTCTGCGAGCCTCGGTGGGGTTAGAGAGAGAAGGGGAGGGAGGTGGTTTTATAAGGAAAAGGAGGAAGACGGCTAGAAAAAGAAGGGAAATGAAGAGGAGCTTGGCTACTGAGGAGTGGAACCTATGCCTGAATGGTGAGTAAGGCGATTTCTCCATCTTGAATTTGCCTGGTGTGGAAGGAATGCTGTCCATGGCGGCTGGTGGGTTTTGTGGGGGCAGCGTCTCTCTCTACAAATGTGGGTCTTGGCTACGACATTGAGGGATTAATGTGTTTCCTTGCAGGGCTCTCTCTCTCTCTCTCTCTCTCTCTCTCGTAGTA
>NW_006497450.1:1176794-1203228 GCF_000471905.2 Amborella trichopoda
TTTATATATATATATATATATATATATATATAGTACATGAATTCTTGAAGGCTTCATATGTTGCTTCTAAAATAAGACATGCCTAAGCTCCCCCAAATGTCTCTCACTCTCTCTCATGCGCTGTTGCTTACTCAATGCAAGTAACCTTCCAATTGGAAAACCATAAGAAAAGCATCACATGTTGCTTCTAAATAAAACATTAATCAATAGCTTCTCACAATTCCTACCCACACAATTTTTTTCTAAATGCTAAGAATCAGAGACTTTGAAGACATGACTGATGTGACTAACAGAACCGTTTGGCATGACGATCACCTGAATCTCAGCAATACTTCGGATTCGCAATATTTGCAACATGAACATCTACCCACATTCTCCGAATCCGCTTTAGCTTGCTAAAGTCCCTCAAGAGACTACATAACTCTGCACTTGTAATAGGACTCTGGCTTCAGCTTCACTAGCAGTAGCAAAATTACATGGCCCGGAAAATGATATTCTAAAATAAGAAACAAATTGTCTTAACCTTTAAAGAGAGTTAAATTATCTAAGCTTTTAATACAACGAGAAAGAGCGAATCATGTCTAACCAATTAGAGAAAGGAGTTTGTTTAAAAGCTTCTAGAGTGAGTTGAATTCTCTAAGCTTTAAAAGAGAGGCTTCCTTGATGCTAATATGACGAACTTATAAACTGGAAATAGAAGGGGGCGATAAGTCACATACACTCAAATATCAGGTAGAGTAAGCGGTGCTTTGCTAGCATCCATCGATTTTCCAAGTTATAGCGTACATAGTAATCGAACTATTCTAGTGTGTGTGCTGTGTTTTTTTCTAAAGGCAGATTTGATGCAATCAAGACAAAATCTTGTTAGCAAACAAGGCATGAAACAAAAAGATTTGTAATGTACACATCACATCACATCACATGACTACAAGACGTCCCCCAAAACTGGTGAACCCATAGCAAAGAGTAAAAGAGCTGTACAACCATATGATAACTCACTACAAAGTATCACCAATCTAAATTCGATCTCCCATCTCCATCTCCGCAACCATCCCATGGCCCCAAACCATGTGTTATATATATATATATATATATATATATATATATATAGAGAGAGAGAGAGAGAGAGAGAGAGAGAGAGAGAGAGAGAGAGAGGTTATAAGAACTCTTTAAGCTTAAAAATTACAGTCAGTGGTATGCAATCCTGATGAAGCTTGGTTGGGGAGAGATGGACGATAACGACTAAAGCAATCTTAATAAAAGCCTTTGGAGAGAGAGAGACAGCAGTATTTATGAAGCCTCGACAGAAATTACAGTCAGTGGTAGCCAATCTTAATGAAAGGCTGCAGAGAGAAAGACTAATGGATGATAATAGAGTAAAGCGATCTTAATGAAAGCATGTGTGGAGAGAGAGAGAAGAGAGAGACTCATGAATAATAGCAGACCAAGCCACTCAAGACAATCTTGATGAAGGCCTTGTTGTGAGCGTATGTGAGAGAGAGAGATGATAATAGTGGGGGAGTAGATGATAGGAGTAAGACAATCCTAGTTAAAGCCTGGAGAGAGATTATAATGAGAAGCAGGCATTATAATAAAGCCTGATAGAGAGAGAGAGATGATGAGAGAGAAGGGAGATTATAACGAGCCATTTAATAAAGCCTCTGACTGCGAGAGAGAAAGAGAGCTACCTGGACAACACCGGCCCAACTACAACACCACCACCTACCAAAACTCACATGAAAACTCAACTAAAAGCCACAAATCTCTCCCCACCATATCAACAAAGGGAGAGACTTTTCTTTTTTTCTTCTTATTTTGTTGAGAGAACGTAGAGAGAGAAACACAGTATGACCAAACGACTCATTGTGTACGGCCCAAACAACTTGCTACAACAAACTTCCTGTTCGTCCCCATCTCCTCATGCAAAATCGCAAACTCCCTTACTTTCTCAATCAGCTCTTCCAAACCCCCCACCCCTAAGCTTCGATAATCCAGCACCTTCTTATACCTTTGTTTATAGAGAAGCTCAAAACTGTCCAACAAAATTCGCCCTGCGTAGCTCACTAAAAGCTCCTCTAACTCACGTGAAAAATCCTTTATCTGACCAACCAAACCAGCTTCTCGGAAAATGTTTTCGTGGTTCCCATCCTCTTCTGATGAGCCATCATCAGATGAACACCCCACATTTGGATGGCAATAGTGTGCCTCTTCATTCTCATTCATCCCGCAACTCTCTATCTGGGCCTTCCCTTTCTTATTCTCTCTCTTCCCTGGTGTTCCCCCCACCGAAGCTTTGTCCAACCTTTGGCTGGAGCCTTTTAGAGAGAGAAACTTTGCGTGCCCCTTTCCTTCGATTGTAAGCTTATCAGCCATTTTCTTGACCAAGTGCACAAGCTTGCACGAGCCATACTCTGAGAGATATAATGGCCGGCCAAAAAATTTTTGGTACTCCGGCGGGACTCGAACTAAGGGTAAGCTCCCACCAAAAAGCTCGAGAAGCTTAACGAGCTGCCCTTTAAGGCCCTGAATATCACCAGGCTGAACCCACTCAGGGGGCACATTTCTCTCACTAGAAGGCACTTCATTCAAGCCCGAAGGAAGGCTTAGAGACCTTGAAGAAGGCAAAGCAGACACGGCCATGAGATTACTGGCACTATATTCGGTTAAGGACTGAGAGGCCCTGTTTTGGTGATCCCACGAAACATGAGAAGAGTTAAATCGAAAGGTCTGATTGATGTGAGAACTCGTGAACTCGTTTTGGGCCAACCCCCTGTACACGATTGACTCTTCTTCGTGTTGGGCTTCCGAAGGCTCATACAGAGAGAGAAAGGCCGTCAAAGAGGACGCCTCAGGGTTTCGAGAAATAAAGGATTTTGGGGGCACAAAGCCCTCTCCTCGAGCCACACTAGGCCAATCCCAAACAAACCGACCTGCATTACTAAGGGCAGAGGAGACCCCGACACCAGAAGGAATTACCAAAATGACTGTGTATCCTCTCTGGCCAAGTATGTGCAGCGCAGGGGCAAAATCGACATCTCCGGAAATGAGAAGAATTGAAGAGGGAGGCCGATTATCTAGGGCAAACAAAAACATGTCAACTAAGATGGCTTTATCAGCTGCATCCTTTCGGCCATTGGGTACATCAACGAGCTTAACCCCAGTCCTTTGGCAACCCTCTCTAAGTCTTCGAGGAAAGACATTGAAATCTCCATAGGCTGAAAAAAGTGTAACAGCTCCTTTAATAACCGGGTGAACCCTTAAAGCCATTCTTATATTGCCTGCAACATCTTCAGGGCGAACATCACTGGGAACTGGGCAATTTTCTATGTCCCATAGTATGGCTACTGGTCCAGAAAGGACTCGGCTTTGTTGGTTAGAAGCTCGAGGTGATGGTGTTATTCCTGTCTTTGGATCAGTTGGACTTGTCTCATTGGAGTTTTCGGGTGATGGGTTTGTGGCCTTTGAGGGAAAGTTTGATGGTGAAGCCATGCACTTTTGTCGTTGAAGCTGTCGGCTTCCTGAGCGGCGGTAGAGACTAAGAAGAGATGAATATGCATAAATAGAGATAAAAGGTGAAAAACAACAACAGCGACTTGCGAGAAACTACATAGGGACAGTTTCAACATGAAATGCAAAGTCGTAGCTTAGAAGAATTTTCAAATGTGACCCATGGACTAGCATGATGAAAAAATCTACAAGCTTATCACATGAATTGCAGGCAACTTGAGCATAAATTATGCCGTGTTCTAGTTTCTTTTGAAAAAAGGAACATTTTAGAAACAAGGTAAGAGTGTCACATCAAGTGAATGCATGTGCGCATGTGTGTGTGAGAGAGAGAAGAGAGAGGGGAACACATGATATACCATCACAAATGAAACCAACATAACAATGTCAATTAAAACTACATTCAAATGGATGCAATTGTGTTCGGTATCTTGACAAATCATCATCATCATCATCATCATTAGAGCCTTATCCCTACTATTTGGGGTTGGCAACACAAATCTTGTTCCACCAATCTGCTTTAACATGGGTCATACCCTCAGCAGGACCATAAGTCCCCATATCTTTTCTCACTGCTTTCATCCATGCCCTTTTGGGCTTTGCCTTTGCCCTTGCCCTTTTAAAGCCTTCTACTTGAATTAAATCGGCCCACTTAACCAGCATTGTATTAACTCTACGCTGCACTTGGCCAGCCCACCTAAATCTATTTTCCTCATCGCTTATTGAAACTACACCTAAGTTCCCTCCATTTTACGTCCATCCTTTCTTGTCTTTCCACTCATCCATCTCAACATCTTCATCTCAGCTACACTCATCCTATGGGTATGTTGTTTCTTGACCACCCAACATTTCATTTCATAAAGCAAAGTTGGTTTCACAGTTGTCCAATAGAACTTCCCCTTCAACTTCATTGGCATATGCGGCAATCATATAAAACTCCAGTTGTACATCTCCACTTCACCCACCCAGCTCTAATTTTGTGTGACATCTTCGTCAATCTCTCCATTTTTCTAGATTATCACCCAAAATTCAGAAATACTCTCTTTTAAGAATTTCTTGGCCATCAATCTTAACAACTCCCTTGTTTCTTGTATTATATATTTGCATTCCTTACATACTATCTTAATCCGACTAATTTTAAAAGGATTGTCTACAAAGACACAATTTACCTTTTGTACAAGGAGGTCACAATCATTCTTGTCCCTTAGATTTCAAAATGGGTGGTTGTAAGAGTGTCATCGATTAGACACAAAGTTCCAAAAAAAAATTTCTCAGACTTCTTGACTCAAACCAAGCCATCCAATTTGACATCTTATGAGTGGGAATAGTTGTGACTTCCTTGTACAAAAGTTAAATGGTCTCTTTGTAGACAATCCCAATTTTAAAATCTTTAGATTCTTGAGCATCACCCTAATGTTCTAACTTTGCGCGAATGCAGCGTCTAGTCTCATAATCAAAACTTTGTCATTTGCGAACAACATACACTACGGTACCTCATCTTAGGTACCTAGTTAACTCCTCCATAACTAAAACAAAGAGATATGGGCTCAACGCTCACCCTGATGTAGGCCTAATGTCATTGAAAATATATCTCTCACGTGTCAATATAACATTTGGAGACTCCTTCCTTTTTCAACGGCCACCAAATTAAATATCCAAATACCCTAACATAAGCTTTCTCTGAATCAATAAATACCATGGGAAGGTCTTTTCCCTTCTCCCTGGACTTTTCAATCAATTGCCTAAGTAGAAAAATGGCCTCAATAGTTGATCTCCCTAGCATAAAACCGAATTCATTTTCTGATACACTCATTTCATGAGTTAGTCATTGTTCAATCACTCTCTCCCACAACTTTATATTGTAGCTTATAAGTTTGATCCCTCGATAGTTCGTACAATTTGTATGTCCTCTATGTTTTTGTTAATAAGTACTACATACCTACAATATTTTTCCACAGTTCGTATGGTATTTTATTTGTTCTCAACACCTTGTTGAATAGCTTGGTCAGCCAATATATGCCAATCTCCCCCATGCACTTCCAAACCTCTATCAGGATACCATATAATCCTAAAGCCTTTCCTATCTTCGTCCTCCCTCAAAGCTTATTTCACTTCAGATATCCTAATCCTGCGAATATATCTACGACCTCCGCCCACATTTATGCCAGAGGTTCCTCTTACTGCTATTTTCCTATTGTGTTTGTCATTTAACAATTTTTTAAAATAAACTCTCTACCTTTCAATATCTCAATAAATATAACGTAATTATTTTTGGTTTCCTTGGGTGATGATAAAGATCTTATTTTTCCATTCACTGTTTTGTTTTTTGACAAGGTTACATAGGAATGGAACTTGAGACGTTGTGCTATGAATACCCAGCCTCTACCCCTTTGACCTAAGCCCGATTCTTTTTTGCCATTCAGTTTTAGCAATATAAATCATCATAATGTCATTGCCTAGTTCTTTATCATGCTCGAGTACCGAGGTGACAAGTTTATTGGGGTGCATTAAGAGATAAGATGTACTCTCTTCATATCCAATGTTTTGTACAAGTCCTTGTGATTTTATCTTTTCGTCTTTACAAAGTTTAAATGAGGCAGCCTCCTAAGGTCATAACTACAATTATATGCTATGATATCTATCTACTAGAATAAGTGATAGATGTTCATGCCAGTGTTTGAAACTTAAGCTGAGTCAGCTTAGACTAGGCCGAGTTACTCGGGTTCAGGCAGTGACCGAGCCCGAGTTGTCCTGATTAGGGGTCCTACACAGGGATCTTAAAAAAAAATTCCAAAAAAAAATGAAATCCATTCGTAACATGTTTTTTTATCATTTTGGCAAAGATTGGAAAGTCTTTTGGCCATGAATACTTAATTTCCCATTTTCCCATCATTTTTGGAAAATTTCGCAAAGCAACCTTGGGTCACCAACTGATTTCTCAAAATCTATTTTTTGTTACTTTTTTAACCACATTTAGATGTGTTTTGTTGAATTTTAGTTTAAAATTTTAAATATATTTTTCCTTTTTTTGTATTTTGTATTTTTGTAATATTTTTTGCTTCTATAGTACTTACTCGGACTCGGGTAGAGTACAGGGCTCGGGCATGGGCTGAATACTCGACCCAAGTCATGGTTTAGAACACTAGCTCATGCAACTATAAAGTTTCACACAAGTGAAAATTTAAACTGTTAGGTCATGTTTTATGCTTCTATCTACCACCAGAAAAGCACACAAGTCCTAGAGTTTCAATTCCTCTCAAAGGCATCTCTTAAGTAATCACATATTCGGACCTCCCTCCCTCCTTCCCCACACTTCCCAAGAACAATGCACTAAATCTCTGAAAAACCAAGAGTTAGACAGATATAAAGATATATAGAGAGAGAGAGAGAAAACCACCACGGAAAAGGGAGAGAGATGGCCCTCCTAGAAAACAAACAGATAGCTCTATTTGACAAAAGTCAAAACTCCAATCCCCCAATATATACCAAGATGAGGAACCAGATACCACATAGAATAACCCATTACACAAGAAAAAGAAACCTCTTCCAATAGGCCAAGACTAAGAAAAAGAAGCACAGACATACACAGTCCTCCATATGTTCTAATGGGCTCGATAAGTTTCTAACCGTGTTCACAGATCAGAAGAACCATGTGTTTTATTGCCCATGCCCCTTCCTCAGGAATTCACCTCGGATTTCTGCCTTCAACAAATTCCTTCCTTCCAAACCACATTTATTCTGTAAATTCACTGTTCAAATTTTCTCCTCTGTTTTCAGGGACTAGTGCCACCATTCTCTTAGTGACCAAGCCTCTAAGCTCCCCTAAAGGCTTATCTTTCATACCTTATGTACCCAAAATACTTTTCAAATAATGTTTGAAAACTCAGACTCAGCCTTGATGAGAACCCAATCATTGCCAACTCTTGCTCATGTAAATTTGAATGTTCCATAATGTATTTTGCCATGTTTATAGATCAAGTAAAGACTAAGTTATGACGAGGGACGACAAACTGAAGAGACCGAGTTGAGTAGACTCAGACGAGCTCCAAATATTAAAACCCAGTTTTTTTAAATACGTTAAGAGTTCCTTAAACCTCTCTAAGCAATTGGAGTTTCTAGCAAAAGGCAGGGCATCCCAATCCCCATCTTAGAAGCTCCACCACCAAATTCCTATCATTATTTAAAGCGAAAACAACCCAATGCTGAGTTGATACAAAACTCGTCTGGTCACGGCAGTGTCAAGCACGATCAACATATGAGCACATATTGCCTTTCGAAACACTTTTAAAGAGATCCTCCATGGGGTTTCAATCAAGAAACCATCAAACTTTGTCATTATATGATCCCGTCGGTTATTCACTTGGAGGAGGGGTATCAACTATTATGCGACCTCAGATAATAATGTGACTCTATGGATTAGCAAAGCTTCAATTTCAATACATATTTCCCATTGCAATACATCAAAATCTCAATGCACAATCTTACACATTCAACAAACTTGCAAAGACACAAGCACCCCTCTAAGCAAAAAGAGTAACAAAGCCAATGAGAAAATTTAATAATCTAACCAATGTATTAATTGAAGCAAAAATGACACGATTGTGTATAGAAAGTTTTCTTTTTCATATCACTGCATGCATCTATGGAGTTCAGTTTCGGCATTTCTCACACAAGATGATAAGAATAATTCACCCCATGAAGATTCTATTTTAATGGATTAAGTTCGTGTAATATTTCGCTGCTTTTTAACAAGAAAAAGTAACAAAAAGCAACACAGTTACATACCTCCCATAAATAGATGACAAACAGATAGTTTGGCTTAGAGGAGGAAACTCAGGAGCTTGTTTCCTTTGTCGAATAGTACTGGCCAAGGTTGATGGTACCTCCCATAATAGATGACAAACAGATAGTTTGGCTTAGAGGTGGAAACTCAGGAGCTTGTTCCCTTTCTGAATAGTACAGGCCCAGGTTGATGGAGAATTTAACTAAAAACTATACATCAAGATTCCCGCCACTGACAAAATAAAAAGAAAAATCCATAAGAAAATAACTCAGTAAAAGCTGCAAATCTTTCATCTTATCTGTGAGAATGCAAAAAGGTTTTTACACCTAAAAAGAAAGAAAACAATGGTCTAAATAAACTGCAGATATCATGCTTGACAATTTTTCTTTGATATCATTTCCAGAAGTATGAACTTTTATCAAACAAATCATTAATAAATTGTCATGACAAACTTTATCAAATGCCTCTATGGAAAATAATCCATGAGTGCATAAGTTTACAGGTACAGTTCACATATGCAAGTACTGAAGATAATCAACTTCTTCATGAGTAACATTTTAGTCCAAAAGCCTTTTCCCTCAAGCAATTTCAACTTTGAGCCCTAGAGGGCATACCTTGTTTAAGAAAAGCAAGTGATCCTCTAGCCTTATTACGACTTTAAAGGTACACTATCCTTTCCTTTCTTCCCCCACACACCCACTCACCCCCCCTAAGCAAGATATAGAAAAAAATATATGTAAAAAATAGTAATCATCAAATACAATGGACTAGCAAGAACAAGACACATTATGAGAATCCAGTATCTATGTAGCATGAAAAAGTAGTTTCCCAATTGCTGAAGCTAAGAAAATCTTGAACTAAGGATCGAGATTTTTGAGAGAAAGGAAGTCCATAACCCACATAAGACCATAGTAGTGATCAACTTCATAACTAAGACATACCCCAGATTAACTTAAAATTAAATAAAAAATCTATACAATATAGTCTTGAGACCATTACTTGACTCCAAAATATATTAGAAACAAAATTCCTCAAAGTCCAAAATAAATCCAAAATCTTGCAAAAATTAGCTCTATGCACAAACAAATAAAATTTCATCAATCACAAGAAGAAGCCCATGTCTTAACACGTAAAATAAAAAGCACTACATGAAACAAAATAAAACTGAAAGGAAATTAAAGCTCCACAATTTTACCAAAATAAAACTGCAATCCATACCAAAAGCTTTCTTAAGCATCAATTAATCCTTCACTCAAGGAGAAGGCAATTTTGTCAATATAAACTCATCTTCATAAAACTTCGTAAAAATCAGCTCTGAACTCAGAAAAATAACACCATAAAGTTCCACAAATCATCCAATAAACCCGTCATATCTCGTTAAAATCTATAATAATCAGCTCGGAATTCATAAAACCCAACTGTCCACAAATCACAAACTGAACCATATTCCAATAGAAACATAGAAATCAGCTCCAAATTCATAAAAGAGTCCCATCTTTCCACGAATCACAAACTGAAAGCATATAAACTCTGAAAATCAGCTCCAAATTCATATAAAAGCCCACAAGCATTACCAGATAAGTCCATAAAACACAGAATAACTATGTAATCATCAATTCACACTCAAATAAATAAATAAAAACAAAAATCCCAAGAATAACTTTTTTTTTAGCTGACAAAAACCTTCCACTACGTCTAAAACAACGAACTCAAGGAGACCCAAAAACCCTAGATCGATTACAAGAAAAGAAGAAAGCGATCAATCAAAAAAATAACAGTCAATGAGAAAACACAAAACTGAAATAGATATAGCGAATAAAAAAAAAACGAAGCTTACTGATTGCTAGGGTGAAGGAGATGACGAGAAAGTGGTCACCGGCTTCTCTGTGATCCAGAGCTTCACGTTACGGCGCTTATTTTATACAAGGGAAAGTTTATCGTGGTCGATGTGATCATAGAAAAGTTACGATCATGAGCATTTATCACCGTCAGTTTGATTGATGGACAGCGATGGAGACGTGGATAGTGTCACATGAAATGGACCGAACCTTTTTCAGTCACCGTCTTGGTCGGTGATGTAACTCTTGACCATGTATTTTCCATAGTCATAGGGAGTATGGTATGACTCACGATTTATAGGGCCTGTACGGCAAGGATAGTGGAGTATATCCGATTCGTCATTGACGTTTACTTCCTAAACGAGTTCTGAAAAAATTTTATGCAGAGTCGAGGCTCTAAACAACCAAATTAGAGCCCACCTCAAAAATTTCGAGGCTCTAAACAACCAAATTAGAGCCCACCTCAAAAATTTCTCTCGAAGAGGTTGAACCCACCTTAAAATTTTAACCAAGAGGTTGAACCCACCTCAAAATTTTCACCAAAAAGGTTGCTTTGATGTTCAAATTGATCATCTCGATATCAAGAAACATGGATATGAGAAAAAAATAGATTTCAAGTTTTAAAAATAGAACATATTATAATGCATTTTTAGAGAGTCAATTTTCAAGATTTCAAGTTTTCATATATGTGTTCGATCTACACTATTTTTTAAGCTTTAAATTTATAATTAGATATAAATATATATTTTAAGGCTATCACAAAGATTTCCAATATTAAAACTATATTTCTCAACACTATTTGATCGTGGGCTCTAATTTGATTTGAGGCTCAGTTGAGTCGAGTAGGTCCAAGTCAAGTTAAAAAGGGTTTAAGATTTTTTTAAAAAGAATGTATAAAATATAATTAAATAAAAAAAAAATATCTCCATGGAGCTCATTTTTTACTTTCGTTTTTCATTGACCCAATGTTGCAAAACTTACCTTACTACATAAAACTTCACTTTATTATAACTCCTAACCTTTTAAACATATTTTATTTATTTATTACTAATTCTTTTATCCCAAACAAACTTAAAAAATACATCGTCTTTCTAAAACTCTCTCTCTTGACATGAATCATTTTTTCTCTCCCCCGATTATTTCCATTTTATTATCCATTAAAACACAACAAAAGACCTAATCAGAAAACATACATAAATGAACACCCTCCTCTCTCTCTCTCTCTCTCTCTAACACATGTCTCTCTACTCAACCCCATATTTCTTCTTGAGAACCTCCACAGACTCGAAGACCTTCTCAGGGTCCTGCAAGCTTTGAAACGTTCTCCTTCTCCATGCAACGCTTGGCCCAGGCATCTATTTTGGGGCACGGCACTCAACTGCAAAACTGAACCCACAATGGACCTCTTAGGCATGGAACCAGCAAACAAAAGGCACCACGGCAATGTCCACGAACCTTAATTTCTCCCCTCCAAACAAGGGCTTGTCACCCAAGGCACCTTCCAAGATCTTCAGGTTTTCAATGAATTCTTTCACCGCCGAGGCCTGAGCCTCGCCTTTGCTTTTCCCTCTCTAAAAAAGCTTCTATCTAAAAACCCACTGCTAACTCTCTCTCTCTCTAAAAAGGATATATGCTGATTCGAACCTCCCAAACCCCTCTCTCTCTAACTACCACCTCCACCTCCAGCGCCACTGCCAACCCTCCCCCACCACCAGCGCCCCCTCTGAGAGAAGGTGCCCTCCGCCACCACTACCGCCCCCGCTGAGACAAGGTGGGTAAGAAGAAGAATAGAGGGGTTCTGAGCGTGACGAGTCTAGAGAGAGAAAATGTGAGGAGAGATTGAAAACGTGAGATGAGAGATAGCAAAAGATATTTTTTTAATTTGTTTGGACTAAAATTTGAAATAAAAATAGGTATAAGTTATTTTGAGGGTTAAAAGATAGGTTTTGAAATTTTGGATTTAAAAAGAAATAAAAATTAAAAATAGGGTTTATAGAAATATTTTCCTTTAAACCACACATTCAAATAACATGAAAAATGTAGTGAAAAAAATGAATTTTGTAAAATAAATCTGTGAAGTGATGACAAACTTTCCCTGAACCCATCTCATAACTAGGTTAAGGAGCATGCTTATGTTACGTAGGCAGTTCATCTAAAATTTTGTCAAAATTTATTATCTTATGAAATATTTTAAAAATAATATAAAAAAATATAAAAATAAATATTTGTAGCCAAAATACTTCTCAACCTTTTCTAAAACATTAATAAAAATGATAAACAAATTCATTATTTTTTAAATTTTTTACAATTTATTTTTAAATTTTTTAAAGTTGGATAGTCGAGCTAGTTGACCACCTTAACCGGCCAAAACCGACCACGGCCAGTGGCCTATTCCAAGTAACCCAGCAATGTCTCTATCGACCCGGCTGGTTTTGCGACCACTCACTCTTACAAACTCTCTCTCTCTCAAAAAAAAAATATCCCCAATTCCCATTACTCTCTAGAAGCAACATTATTACATTATTTGATAGGAGAGAGTAGCCCTAGAGGAACATGGTTGTCCATGTTGAATCCCCTATTTTGGCCATTAGATATGAAATATTACAGATGAAAGCGCGTCACAACGTTCAAAAAATTTAATTTTGGACTTTGTGCCTAAACAATGACACATCTTCAACTAATTAATTACTAATTTAAATGTCAATGATGATTGTGACTTCCTCATATAAAAAATAAAAAAAAATTGTTTCATGCGGGCTGGATTGCATTGCTGTATATGTTGTCCAAAGGTATAAAAAATCCATCTTAAATATGCATGCAAATAGGTGGTTCATCTAAAAACAAATTGAAACTATCAGTCCAAATATTTTCTTAATAGAATTATTATTTAAAATTTTTTAAAATTATTGATTTTTTTATATTCATGATCTAATCACATGTCCTTAAAAATTAAATAAAATATCCATCTCAAAAATAGATTGTCCTGAGGCACCTCATTTCTATATGAACTCATAAAAACTGTCCAAAATAAAATAACTTATTTCCTGTCTTATAAAATAATAAAAGAAATAAAAGTAAAGTGAAATTAGAGGGTTTGGTAGTGTGCCGTTGATTGTGTTCAAGTCCTGTAAAAAAATTTTCCTGTAAAAAAAATTTTCAAACTTTAAGACACACCCTGAGCTCCTAGATTTTACATTGGGGTGATTTGTGAAGTCCTCATATCGAAGATAAATGGTTCTATATATAGCATACAATCCCCAAAGAACGTCTTGAGATTGAAGATCGTCCGAGGACAGTCATATTGAAGTGATTGAAAGAAAGAGAGAGAGATACTTTGGTTTATTATCACTGTTTCTGTACAAATTTGGTGATTTTTGAAAAAAATGATAATTAGATACATATCTGTTATAGTTTTTATTATTACGGCTATATTGAATAGTTTATATTATTACCATCGTATCCTCTTTTTTTATGTCGAAATAAAAAAAAAAAAAAAACTACTTTACCTTTTTTAGGTTGTTGAACAACCGAAAGCACACCAATTTGAGTTCTTGAAAAACCAAAAATTTAAAATGTTCAGTTGTTGAAACTGAAAAATATTTTCTCGACCTATTTTATCTACCTCTCTCAAGTCATAGTTATCTGATAAAATCAAAGCGGAACAAGTTTGAGCCCCTAAATTTAAGAGAAAACTTAAAGATTATGAGATTAGAAGATTAATAGAAATCCGGTAAGGATTCTCTCTCTACCTCTTTGAAGTCATGGTTATCCTTAATATTTTTCCTAAATTTAGGGGCTCAAAACCAACAGTTTCTCTTTGATTTTGTCGTATAATTATGACTTCAGAGAGGTAGAGAAAATACACCACGAGAGAGAGAACAGAAAATACGCACAAGAGAGAGAAAATATTTTCGATTCTTCAAGAACCGAAAATTTAAATTTTTTGGCTCTTCAACAACAAAAAATTTTTAAATTTTCAACCGAAATTGGTGTATTTTGAATTTGGTTGTTCAACAACAGAAAAAAAATAAAGTCATCTTTTTTTAAAAAATTCCGTTTTGACATGAAAAAAACGGATATCATAATAACGGAAACTACTATTCGGTAGAATCATAATAAAAGAAACTATAACGGATACGTACATAATTTTCCCTTAAAAAAATGGTTTGATAGGGTTGAGCTCTATCAAAATAAGTAAAATCTCACTTTATAACTCTTAGAAAATTACAATTCAAATATTAGAAAACCTTAACATCAATCATTTGGCTTGAATACTATGGTTGTGAAAAAAAAAAAAGATTTTAAGCTTCTTAAAATATGGTTATCGAAACAAGGACACAATTTCTATGTGACCAAACCCATATATGTAGAAATACGGCCCTCTGAATAAATATATTTTTGAAATGGATATTAAGACTTAATTTTTAAGAACATGTAATCTCTAACATGGAGATCATGAATATGAAAAAATAAATAAATTTTAAAATTAGAAATAATAATTTTAGTAAAAAAACATTTGGAACACCTACTTGCATCCATCTTTAAGATGGATGTTTTACATTTTCTAGATCATATACGTAGAAATGCGATCCAGCCCGCATGAAGCAATTTTTCTTGTAACAAATTATCTAGGCTGTCCACTTCGCCCTGAAAATAAATGTTCATGGATTATGTAAGATTTATACCATTTTTTTAGTTTAGCATTTTATTGTCCATGAGTACCTTTTTTGATGAGGATTTGAGGTGACGCTTTATTTTATTTTCAGATCAAGTATTTTTAACTGCCCTAATTTCCAAAAGTAAAGCATGTCCATTCCAGAAATCAAGAGCATCTGAATTCCATAAACACACACAAATATATCATATGAACCTTCATGAACTCTCTCTCTTGATAGATAAGTCCCTCCATTTGGCTCTATGTCAATGTAAGGAAACATCCTGGCCTTCTGAAAATTTGGGAGATTAAATTCAATAACACTAAGTCCATTACTATTGGTCACATCAGTAAATATAAAACAATAGAACATGGTATGATTACAAGTATGCAATGGAACCTCTAACGCCTCCTAAGGAGAACCAGGCAAGTGGAGGCCATATCTATACATATGGGGGATAGAGAGAGAGATGGCTACGCAAGCGCAAGTGAAGAGATGGATGGCCGGAATCTCACATGGATGTAATTTTCTTCAATATGACAGTTGCTATGACCAAGGGAACTCCTGAAACATGCTTGCCATTGCCATGAATCAACTAAAGGTCATCGCTCTTCACTGGGATCCAGGTACTCTTCTGCACAGTCTCTCTCCTAGACCTTGCAAAGAACCCACCCAAGAAACCCAAGAATGCGCCCCCAAGCAAGAAGCCCCCACCTCTGATATACACAGAGAGAGAAGAACCCACTGCCTGAAACCCCTCTCTGCCCCTTATTTCTAGCACATCATGGGCCTCACCATCATGGTTCCCAATGTAAGTTAGAGTCAATCTCTCTCTAGTAGCATGAAGCCTTGTGTAACCAAACTCACCTCCTCTATACAATGACCTATCAGGCTGTGGATATATGGGGACATCAGGGTGATCAGCCCTTGGCTCCCATATTGCTTGCCAATCTTGACCAGCCATTCCTATAACCACATGAACAGGCAAATGAGTTCCACATGTGAAGTTCTTCAAAGGGCAGAACCTCTCATATCTATGAACATGGCCCCACAGTGCTAAATCTACCTTGTACTCCACAAAGAGAGGCTCCAGGCTCTTGAGCATTCTCTCTCTATGCGGGGCATCTCTTAGCTCATTGCTCGTTGTGTACATTGGCCGATGGCCTTGAACTACAACAAATGGGGTTTTCTCTCTGTTCACATTCGACAAATCAGCCTTGATGAATTCGTATTGTGGGCTCCCCGGTAGGAAATCGGTTTCAGTCGAGAAATACAAGAAATGGACCACCCCAAAATCTACAGAGTAGAAGAGGTTCTCAGTAGGGGGAGAAGTGGTCCCGGTGGGAAGAGAGAAGTTAGAAGGCATGTGAAATCGAAGGCTATATGGCACCCCGCATTCACCGCCTCCATCTTTTCCATAGACACCATAAGCCCAAGCTGGTTTCCATGGCTGCTGAGGCCAGTCATATTCATGGTTGCCTATGCATACATGGTATGGTGCCTTAGAGGCGAGAGGCTCAATCTGAGAGAAAAAATAGTCCCAAACCCATGCATAACCCCTGGCATAACTTATATCACCAATGTGAGAGATGAATGTGGGTTTGTTCCCGAGGGCTTCAATGTCTCTAAGAATCCATTTCACCGTGGATATGCTCTCTTCTTGGGTTCGGATAAAGGTCCTGTACGGGACTGAGGTTCCCATGTCACCGAAGAGGAATGCTATAGTTTCATCTGAGTGTTTGCTTGAGGTAACGAAACTGTGGATTGAGCTCCACCCACCTTTCTCACTCCCAACCTGCATCATAAAATCAAAACATATTTGTATGAGGTGATGAGAGAGCAACTCTTGATGCCATTCAGAATATTATGTGTTTTCAAATATAAAAAGCTACATAACTGGGACTAAAAGAGAGAGAGGTACTAATAATACTAGGATGGGGTTTCTATGAGTTGCCCACTCATATGTACATATGTGGCCCCCTTCTAAAATCCATTTTAAAGATAGATTGTTTTTCTATTTCTTTTGTAGATTCATCATCTAGACCAAGATGATCATGAATATGAAAAGAAAAGTAAACTTTTAAAATTAAAAATATAATTTTCTGATTTTTGTTTTGTGCACCGTCCATATTTTATTTATGGACCATACACTTACATAATGTCCATCCTAAATATGGACGTTTGTAAGTTAGCGGGCTCTTACGCCCGCTGACTCATGGAACACTTTTCCACAATAATAACGTTGGTTTTGAATTGTGTCATCAGAAAAGCAAGGGTTTGAAATGGTTTCTGAATTTAGAGCTGGATATGATTAATATGTGAACTCTTTGTTTTGATAGCTAAGCTGGGTATCGAAGCCACAAAATCAAAGTTGCATTTCCATTCATTTTGAGACTTGGGTTCAAACCTGCTGATTTTCCAAAAGGATCCATTATTCTCTGCAAATCCTCAGAGATTTTGAGATCGTTTTGCAGGGCAGTATCCTTGTTGGAAAAAAAGAAGAAGGCATTTTTAGTCTTCTTTTCATATCCATGGCAAAGTTCAGTCTTACTAGTCAAACAAAAGTTTATTTCTCAAAACTGGTGCTACTGCAGTAGTTTTCCAAGATATAAAGCATCCACAATGTGAAAAATAACACCGAGTCTAAGCTTTGAAAGAACTTTATATGTCACAAGTAAAGCATTCAACCCCTTTTTGCACAAGCTGATAAAACGACTAGAGAAAAATGACATACTTGGAGATTTATTATAGTCTAGTACACCCAGTTTCAACAGACCTTTTATTAACTGATAGGTCTGTTTATTCAGCAGTCCGCTTGGGAGCACAGAACAGTCTCGTCCTCCCCACTATTCAAATGAACAAGCCATTTGCCACTTTTTCAGAAAGGAAAAAGCTTATATAAGGTTACAAACTTAAAATGCAGAATTAAGGTGCACCTAAAATCTCCATCATAAAAGGCTGTTTTGAAGTTGGAAACCCCTCTAATTGATCATCTCAACATCGAGATGTATGAATATGGAAAAAACAGATTTTGAGTCCCAAAAATAATGCATCTCGCAACACATTATCTAGACTGTCTATTTTCAAGATTTTCATCTGTTTATAGATCTACTTGATTTGAACTATTTTTGGAGTCTAAAATTTTTTAATTAGAGATGAAAATGGATTCTCAGGCTATCCTAATAATTTTTTACACCAAAATTACATATTATGATAAAAGTTGGTGGTGCACCTTACTTTGATTGTTTCCAACCTTATGCAAACCACACCCTTTCAGAAAATGCTGCTAAAACACTCACAACTCTATGGGTAAAACAAGCCTGTTTTTCCCTTATTTCCATATAACACCATTCTTTGATGGAGTTTCTGAGCAATCCAAAAGGGCCCTTAGCATACATATTATCTTTTCAAGTATTTGTATCATGTGAAGCTTTAAATAGAAAATTTCTCCTCATAAGTGATAATGTTTTTGGCCTAGAAAGAAGAAACAGAAAGGCCATCTGGATCGGACAACTTCACCTATTTCTTAGCTGCCAAAGAAATACCAAAAGCAAAACACATGGTCCATAAACAAGAGGCAGCATAGAGCAGATACTTCCACCAAGTCTTACCCCCCGAAGAAGATAGCAAATGCCAACCATGAGTCCTAATTTTCATGCCAACTACATGAGGAGGTAGTGGAGACTCCACTTTAGAAAATTCTTATTCTTGGAGCAAGTTTGAAGCTAAAAGATGTTAAAAACAGTGTTCCAAAAAATGCCAGGTGGCGCGTAGGCCGCCGGGGGGTCTGGGCTGCCCAGAACCTGGGCGCCTAGGTTCAAAAGGGTAAATGATGTCCAGTAACCCTGTTTTAGGTATATATTTTGTACACATATTCATGCATTTTATATAATCCAAACAAAAAAAAGGACTAAAAATACACCACCCGATGGGTATTTTTTCACCTAGTCGGAGACAGTCCTCTGGACTGCCTAGGGACAGCCTGCCTAGTTGGTCCACCCAGGCACTGCCTAGGCCCCCCAACCCTCCTAGGCGTCTGCCTACGCGCTGGGCAGACTGCTTTTTGAATCAATGGTTAAAAATAAACTCAAGACAAAGATAGCCCTCTTAAACCTCAAGATCTAATGTAAGTGAATCATAAAAACTGTGAAAATACTTGAAACTACAAACAAATGCAGAACATTAAATATTGAATAAAAGGATAAAACATGACAAGTAGGTAGCTGCCAAATTCCACTAAACCTCAAATTTCATACCAAACTCCGAGATACCATCTAATGACTGACAAGGCATATGAATCTTGGGTGCAACCTGTACTAAATGTTTTTTATCAGTAAGACCAAATTATTAATACAGTATCACTTAGCTCATCCCAAGTCACGTCCACTCTGACTCACATATATCACTTGGGCTTGGCACCCTACTGAGTTTGGTACGATTCCATTAGTTCATTGTTATTATTGGACAGACTCAGGCAAGTCTCTGAGATATGACCCAGGCTCGGAACCCAGTTCGAAGCCAAGTCCCTGTTTTCCTATTGATTCCAAGATTTCAATATTTCCCAAAATAATGTAAGATGACATGTATAGACCAAGGTAACGCATTGTTTCATGGCATATCAAGACTATGTGCATGGGGAAACAACTTTGAAATCTTTATCCTAAAAATTGGGGGGAAAACTTACCAATCCCTGATCATCCTTGTTTGAGAAAAGGAAAAAACAAAAAGAGGGCATGGATAGCTTGTTTGGGCTTCAGCGCACAAACTTCTAGGGTTCGAATCCTTTATCTCCCTCACCAAACAGATATGTCTACCACTAAGCTGAAGCCTAAGGGATCGAAGCACCGTCACGGTTGGTTATAATGTTGTGATTGCAATACTCTTTCCAAGGTTCCAATCCCCACAGCTGAACGTGTCATGGGATTTGTCCCTTCGGCTTTAGCGACAATCTTATGATCCATAACCATTGATGATCATCTAGTGTCAAGAGTGTTTGTATTTCATCACACATACATGATGTATTCTGAAGAGGGAATGAAAGTGTTTGGATGATCCATATATTCTTAAATCTTAATTTTATAGTATTCCTTTGAAGTTCAAACTAAGCTATCCATCCGAAATTTGTGTAATCAGGTAAAAAACAATATAAAGTTTGGGAGAAAACTGGGCATATATAAGCAAGCAGCAATTTTTCATCTAATTAAACAACATTAAGCAGCTTTACAGATAAAAAGTTATGCCTTATAACCATAGTGGATTAAAATAATAATCTATTCATAAACAATGAGTAAGAACCAAAATTGGAACAAAATCCACATAAAGTGCATGATTAGATGACAATTAGAAATGATTTCACATCAAGAAAGTACCAATCTCAAAACTCATAGACACTCTGTTTAAACAAAGAAATGACCAACTCAAATTTAACTAATATGGAGAAAAAGCATTAACCAAAACTGCAAGAAAGGCCAGATAAAGCCATAATTAGGTGACAATCAGAAATGATTTCAAAACAACTCAAAACTCAAGGAATTCTGTTTAAACAATAGAAATTTAAAAAAAGTAAAAAGAAAAAAAGAAAACCTAAAGAAAGAAACTTACAACAAAATTTGCAACAAAAGCCACAAAGAGTACATAATTAGGTGACAATCAGAAATGACTTAAGCACCAGTCTTAAAACTAATAGGCACTCTGTTTATACAACAGAAACCATGACCAACACAATTTCAAAAAAGAAAAAAAAAAAAGAAGAAGAAATCTAGTGAGAGAAAGTACCAAACAAAATTGCAAGAATAGCCATATAAAGTGGATTATTTCAACAAAATTGCAAGAATAGCCATACAAAATCTAGTGAGTAGAAAGTACCAAGCAGGAATGATTTCACAACAAAAAAAGTACCAATCTAAACACCAAAGGTACTCTTTTTAAAAAATAGAACCAAAGGTACTCTTTTTAAAAAATAGAAATAAAAAATAAAAATAAAAAAAATAAAAAGAAAGCAAGAACTATAGAAAGAGTAACAACCAATTTACAACAAATCCCACATAATTAGGTGACAATAAGGAATGATTTCACAACAAGAAATTACCAACTCATAGACCCCCTCTTTAAACAATAGAAAAACAACAAACAAAACTTCAAAACAAAAATCTACAGAGAGAAAGCACCAATCAAAGTTACAACAAAAGCCACATAAAGTGCCTAATTAGGTGATATCTGAAATGATTTTACAAGAAAATACCAATCACAAAATTCATAGACACTCTGTTTCGGCAATTAAAAAAAACCTAGAGACAGAGAGTACCAATCTCCAAAATCTATGTCCTCTGTTTCAGCAATAGAAATTATCACTAACATAAACTTTATTTTTTTAAAAAAAGAAATAAATCTAGAGAGAGAAAGTACTAATCTCCTAGCTCATTGGCACATTTTTTCAGCAATAGAATTTGGAACAAACAGAAAAATAGAAACAAAAACATAAAACTAGAGAGAGAAACTACTTATCTCCAAACTCATAGGCACTCTGTTTCAGCATTAGAAATTACAACAAACAACTAGAAAATAACAAAACAGACACAAAAATAAATGAAATCTAGAGAGAGAAAGCACCAATCTCGAAACTCAAAGGCACCCTGTTTCAGTAATATAAATCATAACAAACACAAATTCCGGGAGAATAAAATTTTAGAGAGAGAAATTCAGAATATTTAGAGAGAAAATTTCAGAAATTCCAGGACAAAATAATCAAGCTGAAATATTTACCTGATAATAGTAACGCTTCCCATGCTTCAAATTCACCATGACCCCATCATGTATAAAACCAGGATCTCTCCACCCAACATCTGAATTCGCTGGCGAATCACACATATCTGACCTCGAATAAGTCCTCGAAGAAGCCTCGACCACCATATCCAACTCTCTCACATCCAACCCATATCTCACAAAGCACTTGAACCCATCTTTTGTCACAAAAATCACTCTCATTTCACCATGATTCTCTGTCAAGGCCAGATGAATTTGAGCTGGATCATTCGGATTCTTAAACGCTACTTTGTCACCCTTCGCAAGAAGATGCTTGGTTACAGGCAGTTGATTTTGATCATGGTCATGGTGCTTATTGATCTCGCTCTCGTTCCATCGAAACAACCGAAACCCATAATCTGATCTCAAATTTATCAGAGGGAGGCTAATGGAGCAAGACCCAGATCGCCAATTCTCGCAAGAGGAGAGGAAAACATAGCCTATGAAGTTCTCATCAAGAGAATCATGGGGATTGTAGATACCCAACCAGTCCAAATTTGATGGATTTTCTATGCCATTCCATTCTATGGTGACTGTATCTCCAGATCCATTTAGAGTTTTGGGGTGCACATCTATTCTTGGGGTGTTGGATCCATGGCTGAAAGTTGCATCACTTGCTATGATCACTAGAGAGAGAAACACACCAACAAGTCTAGAGAGAGAATAACATCTAGTGAGAGGATTCTCCATTGGTGGGTTTGGAGAGATAAAATCCATGGCTGCAAATCGCAACAAGAAAAAATGAATAAATAGTGGACTTGGATAAGGGTGTGTTCAAAGCCATCCACAGATTTAGAGCATTGACATTTAGAGAGAGAATTGCAAGGGGCATGAAACATGATATTCTTTTCTTAAATGTCAAAATTATCCTTATATCGAAATTATTAAAAAACTATTTAAAAAGCCTTAGTGATTGTTATTTATGATACTCCAAGAAAATTGTTTCATGAGATGGCCCACACTTTGAAAATATGCGGTCCAGAAGTATAAAGCATCCATCTTAAAGATAGATGTAAATAGGTAGTCCATTTAAAAACAATTGTAATTAACAGTCTAAATATTTTTTTAATATAATTATTATTTTTAATTTTAAATAAAAAATTTCATATTTATGATCTCCATGTTAAAGATTATATATTATCTAAAAATTAATATCAAATTATGTTTAAAAAATATATTTATTACCAAGATCGCATTTCTATAATATGCGGACTGGCTGCATAGAAACCGTATCCTAAACTCAATTATGTTCACTTTTACTTTAATAATAGTTGAAAGAAAGAAGCTACCAACATAGAGAGAGAGCGTCAATATTCAGGGCCGCGGTCCGATACCATAAAAGAATTGTATAATTATTTTTAATTTATTGAGTGGTACAACAAATGTATATATAACAACATATGTTAACCACTCAAAAATCTCTTTTAAATGCTTTTTCTCTCAAAAGTAATGAAAATCGATTTGTTGTGAAATTCTAAGGGCTTTTGCAATCAAAAAGAAAATTTTAAGATGGTTCTCAAGGATCGGTAGAGCAAACAAGGAGCAATTTGTAAATAGTTAATAATGCACGTAAAAAATGTGATATTTAATATGTTAGTGGAATTTTTTAGAACTTTATAGCACATCCAAGCTATTAAATTTTATATATGATGGTGATAAATAATTATGACCTTTTTGTCTCAAAAGTAAATAGCTTCGTTGTATACAATCCCAACATAAATAAAAAATTATTATCAATTTTTCATTAATAAACTTTTACTTTCGTAAATATCTTTTCTATTCATTGTTGATACAAAACTCTCCATGAGTTACTACATTGCTGGTTTCTCATTTTTTTTGACCGAATTGCCCATACTTTGGATATTGGAGATTTAGAGCGTAAAATTTCTCATATTAGGGTGCAGTTTGCATATGGATGCATCAGTAGGTGTAGAGGTAAGGTGCACTTTCAAATTTTATCAAGGTAAATAATTTTGAGGTAAAATGTTTTGAGGATTATCTCAAAATCTATTGTTATATCTAATTATAAAATTTTAAATTTCAAAATGGTTAAAATCAAGTAGATCTATAAACATATGAAAATCTTGAAAATGGACGATGTAGATAATATGTTGTAAAATGCACTATTTATGAGACTTAAAATCTTTTCATTTTTTATAAAAATACATCTCGATGTCGAGATGATCAATCAATTTTCAACAATAAAACTACATTTTCCGATAGCTTTTTGAAGAGCATCAATAGTTGTACATTATAAGGTAGAATCCTTATATAAACTTTTTCCAAAAAAAAATTAACCTATGTGAAGTATGGACACCAAAGGAAGGAGGATATTCTCCTTTGATGCTTCTCACTTTTTTCCTTGGATGATACTCTACCTATCAACCTAGATGTGTCTTGTGGTCTCTCTCTCCTGTGTTAACTATCTTAGATTCTTTCTCTTCCCACCCCAGGTAGTGTATCCGGAGTTGGACCCGAATTGGAACCTGAAAGGTAGATCTGATATGTCTTTGGGTATAAGATCCACAATTGGATTTGATTTGGGCCCGGGTCTAAATTTTGGACTCAAATATTATTTAGATCTGGTTCTGAATAGGTCCGATCGGGTTTGGATCCCACACTATATTTTCAAATTTGGGTATGGGTTTGATTAATTCAGGTCTAGTCTTGTTCGAGTTTGGGGCCCATAACATTTTTTTTTGGATCCGGTCCAACCCCCCCATCATGTTCTCTTTCAAATATTTAAGAATACGGTTTCTATGAGTCCATATAGAAATGAGTCACGTCTTAAAAATATATTTTTGAGATGGATTTTTTTACCTAATTTAAAGGACATATAATCTCTAACATGGAAATCATGAATATGAAAAAATAAATAATAAGTTTATTAAAAAAAATTGGAATGTTAGTTTCAATTATTTTTAGATGGACCACCTATTTGCATTCATCTTTAAGATGTATACTTTATAACCCCAGGAACGCAAATGTAGAAATACAATCCCCGCCGCATGAAACAATTTTCCACTTCAATTATCTCATATCTTCCCTCTCTTTTCTATATCAATCTCTCTCTCACACACCTCTCTCTTTTCTATATCATCACCTTCGCCGCCCCCCTTCACCCCTCCTCCTCCTCGCGCTCCCCGATAAAATAACAAAAAAAAAGGAACTATTTGATAACGAATTCTCAACTTTGTGATATGTGATGGCCAAGCTCGATTAAAAAAGAAAAACAAAAAAAAAGGACAACGAAGCTCTGAGCATGACACACTTTTAGTGGGGTGCGGTTTGTATAAGATTGAGGCTTAAACAATCAAAGTAAGGGGCAATTTTAAATAGTATCAAAAGATGTTTTAGTATTGAAAACCTTTGTGGTGGCTTGAATATTCATCTCTAATTATAAAATTGAAAGCTTAAAAAATAGTATAGATCGAGCAGATTCATTAACATTTAAAAATTTTTGAAAATTGATAACCTAAAAAATACATTACAATATGTACTATTTTTAATATTTGAAATCCATTTTTTCTCATTTCCATACATATTGAGGTCGAGATGATCAATTTGAGGATTTTGAGCATCGAAAAGACCTCTTCTAGTGAATCCTTATGTGCGTCTTGATTTGATTGTTTAGGGCCTTACCCATATACAAACTTTAGTGAACCGCAGTGGTCTCTCTAGGCTACTTTATGCGTGAACCCTAGAACATATACAAGTTACCTTTTTAATATGGAAAAGGTTGATTGAGGCCCAGGCCTCATGAAAAAGAATTAAAGCCGCATGTTAAATCTCATTAAAATTTGCAGTTTTGGAGTTAGAAAACCATCCAATTGAACATCTCAATCTTGATAATTAGGATGCCGAAAAAAAAAAAACACTTGAAATGTTAGAAAAATTGGGTAAAATAAGGGCAAAAATATAATGAATGTCCTTGTTGTTTTTACGCAGCACTTTTTTAAGATGATATTTGCCCCCTTCAATATAATAAATAGTGTACATATTATGGGTAAACTTGTCCTCAGTATACATGAAAACAAAATGTTTTTAATTTGCTTTAAGGTTTTATGCACATGAACCAGAAGCCTACTGTAAAGTACCGGAGTATAACAATAGTAGAAAGAAAAATTTTAATTGAGAGAGAGAGAGAAAAAAAAAAGAGAAAAAAGCAGAAGGATAGAGAAATGAGTAAAAAAAAATAAAAAAATAGAGAGATAGAGAAATGAGTGATTAAAGAGTATAAAAAACTGGGATAAAATAACCCATTTTATAGAGCTTTAAGTGGTTTTTGAACCTGTATAAAGAAAAAGTTCTAATTGCAATTTAGAGAGAGAGATAAGTGAGTAAAAAACTTGGATACAAGCATGCAAAGTGCACCATCAAGTGCACAACTTCACATGCTCTAGACATGCACCGCAACCTCACAACAAAATATGTAAGAGTGCTCGCACTTATATACTACTCAATCCACGCTCTTTTTTTCAATATGGACTAAAACTCACACCTTTATCTTTGAACGTTATTTAAAACTTAAAAAAACTACATAAAACACTATCTTATTTTGAAATACAATAAAGTATTTTTTGAAAACCAAAATACCAACATAAAAAGTATATATTATAACATACTATCTAAACTGCCTATTTTCAAGGTCATAAATATGCAAGATCCATACCATTTTTTGAACTATAAATTTCATAACTTGCAGCATTAATAGAATTTAGAGCCATCGTAGGTCTTTCATGTGCCGAAAGTATTATCTCGATGAGGTTTTGTGACAAGGCTTTAATTATTTCATGAGGGTTACGCCTATAGAAATTGCATCCTTTAATAAATTTTTCATAACATTTCTCTTT
>NW_006497450.1:1223680-1237660 GCF_000471905.2 Amborella trichopoda
CACCAAGTGCATACTGCTACAGTAAATGCCCACGACCCATATTGAATATGGGCCGATCTAACGATCAGAACTATCCGATAGTTTTTTAATTTTAATTTTTTTCTCCAAATCCAAATCACTTAAAGTTTTAGGCACATATTTTTAAAAAATAGGCGAATCTATGAAAAATATCAATAACATTTTTTACATGAATAAATTGATCAAAATACCCCCAAAAAATTTTGAGGGGTATTTTGATCAATTTGTTTTCACGAATTGTTTTTTTATTTTTTTATTAGGTGCGCTTTGATGAGAAGAACACATGGCTAAAATTTCAAATGATTTGGATTTGTAGAAAAACAATTAAAACTCAAACACTATTGGACATCCATGAACATCATATCATATCGGCCACAGAATGGCCCAAATTCAATCTGGGCCATTCGTGTATGGTCGTACAGCAGTGGCTCCCTATATATATATATAATAGTTTATGTATGTTTTTCTCTTTTTATTTACAAATTTGTATGTTTTATTACTCTTTAATTGAGAAAATTGATGAATTATTCCTGAAATCTTCTTATTAGATATTTACATATTTTTGGCAATTTGTAATAAATTTTGGGCAAAAATTTTTAGGTTATTTTTTAATTTTTGGCTAATTATGTATTTATTTTTATATAATATGTTGGGTCCAGGTCTGGGTCTTATTCCTCCAAATAAATTATGGGTCCAAGTCTCATATGGATTTCGGGTCCGCCTGACCTGTTCCCCCCTGATTCCATGTTTGTGCCCATATATCCGAAAAAATCCAAAAATATAGAAAAAATTAATATAGAGAGGTATTAAAGGAGCAAAATGAAAAGGGAAATCTTTATATATTCTCCCTACAGCATAGAAGTTCTATTCTTCTGCTTATCCAACCGTCCATTTTTTAATGGAGGGCTAAGATTGCCCAAATCACAATGTCACTTTTCTACACTATTTTATTTTTAATTATTTTTCTATAAACTATTTTGATACCAAATTTTGGATGTCCATTCCTCTATTAAACTCGCATGCACGAAAAATATAAAAACAAATATTTTTGATAAACTAAAAGGACCAAAAGACCCCTGAAAACTTCAAAGGGTATTTTAATCATTATATTTTATCAAAAAATTATTGTTAATATTTTTTTATAAGTGTGCCCCAATGAAACGATGGCATGTACCTAATTTCATATTCAGAAAACTTGTATTAAAAAAACTAAAAATAAAATACTTTGAGATGTCGGATCTAAAATCAAATGGTGAGTGACTCTCTTGATAAAAAATGGACGGCTCGATGGTAGGGGAGGATAGAACTTCTATGTTGTAGGGGGAAAATAAAAAACTTTCCAAAATGAAAAAGTACAAGTTTCAAATTTTGTTTTTTGTGGATTTCCTAACTAACTTCGTATATTTCCCTCTTTAGGTTTTCCAATTAGAAAATTTCAAAACTTAAAGTAAATGACGAAGGCGTACATTTCCCTATGAGGTTTTCCGATTAGAAAATTTAATTTCTCTCTCTTGCTCGATCCTGAGACGGCATGAGCTACCGATGAATCACAAATGTCAGCAGTTTCATAATTGCATCATTAATTTAATCTAATTTATAATTAGATATAAAAATAAATTTTGAGATAATCTCAAAAACATTTTACATCAAAATTATATATTATGATAAAATTTGAAGGTGCTCAGTAGTGGGATTGTTTACGGTTGCAACCGTATGAAAACTACACCCAATACCAAATGAGCTTAAAAAAACCAAAAAAGAAGAAGAAAAAAGAAAATTTTCTAAAATTTTTTGGGTTGGAGGGGCTGTTTTTTGGAACCAGTTCAATCTAGGCTGATTCCCTGACGGATCACCGGTTCTTAAATCTTTTAGTTAAGAGAAGAAAAACTTTACTTTAAAGATAACCATTGATTAAAGGATGGGATGGGCTAGGTCTGGGTCCAATCGAAGTGCACAAGACTAGGTCCTAGTTTTGTAGCCATGTCTAGTTCTACCCTTTCACGATTTGTAGTTATGTCTAGTTCTACCTTTTTAAATAAGGGAAAAGTTTATATAGAGCTGAGGCTTTAAACAATCAAATTTGAGCTTTCCTTAAAAATTTAATTTAAAGAGGTTGTTTTGATTTCCAAATATTTTCAAATCGATCATCTCGATATCAAGATGAATGGACAAGAGAAAAAAATGGATTTTAAGTTTTGTAATAGTGTATTTTGTAACACATTTTTGGACCATCAATTTTCAAGATTTTCAAAATTTCATAGATCTGCCGATCTAAATTATTTTTGAAGCTTTAAAATTTATTTAAAAATATATTTTAAGGCTATCACAAAGATTTCCAATATTGAAACCATATTCTCGACACTAATTTGATTATTTAGAGCCTAGGTTGTATACAAACCGCACCCTTTAAATAAATTTTTTAACTTTATTTATTAAAAGTTCCATTGTCCAACTGGACCCAGTGACCCGGAATTAGGGCCCTAGGGATCACTGTTTTCAACATTTCATTGAGTAATGGCTGACCTATATAGAGAAAAATATCTTTTACTTTCAAATATAAACCATAAATATAAATTATATATGGAATTCCTCACTAAGCTTAACTAGTTACTTCAAATTCTCAACTTTTGACCGAGTTTAGATTTATTTTGGTTCGAGACATCAAAGAAATTCGAGCTTATATTGATGTCAACAAAGAAATATTGATGAAATTCAAATGAGAAGGGTGCTTTTCAACATCATAGATCATGAAGATGGCTTAGTCATTCAAGAGAAGATATGGTTGTAGAGTTTGTTGCAACAAGTGCCTTAAAATCAAAGTGGCACAGCGGAAGCGTGGGGGCCCATAACCCATAGGTCTCAGGATCAAAACCTGGTTTTGATTGTTGTATTGATTTTTTTTGTTGGATCGAAACCTGGCTTTGATTGTTGTTTTGATTTTTTTTGTTCTTTGACATTTCATGCTTCCTTTCTTCATTTTTGCTTTTCATTGTTTTGTTTTCTTGTTGATATCCTTCCCCTCCCCCAAGTCCCCACCCCAATCTTTGGCCTTTATGTTTTTGAAAGCTTTCTCTTTTTTCTTTATTTTTGAATTTTTTTTCGTCCTTTCGTGCTATCTTTTTTTCCTTTTGCTTTCATATAAGAATAATTGTTTCATGCGGGTTGGACTACATTTTTATAAACACGTGGTCCATATTAGAGATTATGTATACTCCAAAAACTAAGATCAAATTATATTTAAAAAAATATATTTATTGCCAAGCCCGCATTTCTACAATATGCAAGCTGGTCACATGATTCTCTCTCCGTCTTCCCTCCCCTACGATCCCCTTTTTTTTTTGGAAGGTGAGGGGAATTGATTAAAAAAAAAAAAGGTGAAAAGTGACATCAATATTTAATTTGGACCATTAGTAATATTTAACCTATATACTTAAACTAAATAGTCCCTTTTCATACATTTTCAACTTTTTAATGAATTCCCATCAACTTTTTTGCTATTACGCTATTTGGAAACTATGTAATGGCTCTCTTCCATGCGAAGCACCTATTTAAGGGATTTTTTTTTAATCTTTTCTTTCATTTCAAATTTCTAATCTTTGACTTTGTCTGCCCCGATTGGATGGGTCAAAGTTGACCTCAATCCTGAGTCCTGACCCAACCAGCGGTGGCAATGGACCTAGACCCTACGGATAGTCCCAACCCAGGTTTGAGTATGGGTCAAGAAATTGAACTTGATAGGTCGGGTCCAGATCCAAATATTAGACCCAAACACTATTTGTCTGTGCGTCCAGGTTCATGTAGACCCGACCCAGACCCAACCTGAATAGTGTTGATATTTAAATAATAATTGAATAAATATATTATTTTGTCATAATATTTAAAAATACATGTATTTATTAAGTAAATTCATGACATATATTTAAATATATCGATACTTTTATTTTTAAATCGGGTCTGGGTCTCACAACATATTTTTGGGTCTAGGTCCGAGTCCCACAGTCTAATTTGGTTGGATCCGGATCTGAGCCCAACGAGATAGGGAACAAGTTGGACTAGAGCCGATCGGTTGGGTCAATGGTCAAGTTAGGTCCGTTGTCTTGGTCCAGACCTAAACCCAGCCCACTTTGACATGTCAAATGGACATGTCGATTCAATCCCACTCCCATACCTACTTGGATGCTGCATTTAACCGGATAATAGTGGAGCCACGAAATCACCCTGCCATGACTATTTTTATGTAAAATTTAGGGTGAGTCTATTTTATGTTTATTAATTAGAATTTTTAAAATTATTTTAAAAGAACAAGAATAAAAGAGAATACCAATTTTGCTTGTTTATTTACTTATTTGTAGATTTTATTTCATTTGGATGAGTTCGCTGCGACATATTTCTCTCCTTGAGGAGTTTTCAGTTAGAATTTTTAAAAACAAGCATAAGGAAGGGCTTTCTTGTTATGTATTTTATTTTATTAGATCAATTTTGAAAACTCAATTCATATTTATGTACCCTTTAGTCTCCCTCTACCAATCTCATTCCAGGTTCGCGCCCATGTATCCGACAAAATCCAAAATTAGATAAATAAATTTCGAATGGAGAGAGCAAATGGAAGAGGACAAGTTTGAATATTTAATTTTTTGTAAACTTCATTTCATTTGAATCGCCTATCTAATGAATGGTACATTTTTTCTCTTTTGAGGTTTTCTAATTAGAAGTTAAAAAAATAATACTAAATGACAAAAGCAAGGTATTAGAGTATACTATGAGACCATATATTTTTTCTACAAGGAATTCACGATCATTTTTATCCAATAGATGTAAAATCCAATAGATGAAATTTTGGTTGGGGAAATGGCTGGACAATATTCCTTTGGAGGATTTGTTTCCTGAGGTTTATAGTTTAGCGGTGAATAAACAAGCTTACATAGCAGAGCTTGTGGAGGGGCAGGGAATGGAATGCACTCGGAAGATTGATCTTAGAGTTAGAAGGGTAAATGAAAGCACAGAACATCAGTACATTTCATTGATGCAGAAATTAAGCTCTTTTTGCTTCTTTCCTCACTGACAGGATTCACTAATATGGGAACTTTCCCCTTTTGGCATCTTTTCATTTAGCTCCCTTCATGCTGAGGTTAGTAATGATAGAATCTTTACGATGATCAATAGGAATACCAAAGTTTAGGCAGTTAAAACAACAAATCAAGTTTGAGGTTTTTTTGTGGCTATTGGAGCAAGGAAGGCTTCTTACTTGGGATCAATTAAGAAAGAGGGTGAAGATTCTTGTTAATGTATGTTTCTTATGAAAGAATGTGGAAGAAGATTGACACCAACTTTTTATCCATTGCCCTTTTGTGGGGTATTTGTGGTCCTGGGCTGCTGGAATTGCTAACTGACACTGGGTTATGCCGGAAGCATCACGGAACTTTGTGCAATTGTCCGCACCCCCCCTTTTCCTAAACTTGGATCTCATCTATGGTGAATTCTGGTTGCAACAATATGTTGGTCCATCCGGATAGAAAGAAATTATAGGAGTTTTGAGGGAGGTATGCATTCAATCGAAGATGCCATTAAGGGGATGACAAGACTTACAATTCTATGGGCTCAGTCTTATTTGAATCTAACGATGTATTTGAAAGAGCTATTCTTTACCAATTTCGCAGACATTCTTCTCCATTGTCCTCACTAGACACGACGATCATCTCAATGGATTGCACCTCCCCTTGGCTGGTTGAAACTTAATTTTGATAGCAATATTAGGTCTCAAACTCTTTGAACTAGTTTTGGTGGGCTACCTAGGAATCATGAGGGCTCCACTATCTTTTCCTACCATAGTAGCCTTACTTATTGTGAGATCAATGAAGTGGAATTAAAAACAACGCAAAGAGTCTCAAAATTGCAGAGCAACCATGTGCGCATTTAAATTGAGGGAGATTCAACGAAGGTTATCAATTAGTGCAAACATCCTCCCTCAGTCCTTTGGCATTGGACCTCCATTTTTTATTGTGTTTCTTTGGCCATCAAGGGCAAGGAGGTTCAACTCTGCCACACGCTCAGAGATAGAAATGGCGATGCTGATTTTTTAACCAAACTAGGTTATTCATAGCTCCTTTTCTCTCTATCTCTTTTTTTTTTTTTTCTTTTCGTACTCATCTCCCTCTCCTCTTTAGTTTGCATTGTCTTTTTTAGTTTGCCTTGCCTTTTTCTTCCTCATTTCTCCTTTTGTGCCTTGTAATTTCCTTTACTCAATAAAATTACTGTTAACGATGTAAAAAAAGAAAAGAAGTGTGTCGTAACATTCGATAAATTTGTTTTTAGACTTTATGCCTAAACAATGACACATCCTTATGCACCCGATTTTAAATCTAAGGATAAATAATATTTGTCGGCTCCTCATATAAAATAAATAGTTTCATTATATATGTTTCCTTTATATATAAAGGTAGCAGTTCCTCTACGTGGTAAATCATAACGAAAAATCAAGAATTTGAATTTTTAAGCTTAGTCAAAATGCAAGCTAGTAGTCTCTCTCTCTAAAATAGGAAAGCTTCTATGTAACCCTACCCACATATATAGTATATGTGACGCTTGATCCTTGCCTTTAGATCTGAGTAGATGGTTGAGATGGCTTGAGTTACAATGTCACAAGTTGGCTCTTAATAGTTCGATCTTGATCGGACGGCTCATAGTTTTGTTTTTACTTTCATAATTTTTTTTTTACTTTTTTATTCTACATATCATTTTGAAAAAAAAATTTGGGGCATGCATAGATCTGACAGGGACACATGCGATAAAAATAAGAAATAAATATTTTCGGTGATAAACATTTACCAGAATACCCTTGAAAATATCATGGGCATTTTGGTTATTTATATTTATGGGAAGTATTTGTTTTTTATTTTTTCCAGCTTCGCCATAGATTTATGATGGGACATCCAAAATTTCATCCAAAAATTTTTTGTAGAAAAAATTGAAAATATCGTGTTTGTTATGATATTGTAGCATGAACAATAGTAACTGTCGATTTTGAATCAAACGGCTAAGAAGTGGGGTCACATATAACTTATATGATGTTAGGTCACATAGAAAGCTTTTTCCCTCTAAAATTCACGTTCTATAGTTTATCTTGTTGTTGGGTACTGTTTCTTGGCCTATTTTATTGTTTTTTTTTTGTTTTGAGAAAGCTTAAATGAGAAATGAACAAATTTTCTTTTATTGTGTTTTTTTTATATGGATAGCAATTTTAAGTTACGATCCATATGCATATGTACTTCATTCGAAGAGAATAGCTTACTGTCGCGTTTGGACATGGACACACACATAAATGATAGACAGCAAGATGGGACGAAATCGAAGGTCATTGGGATATCCGAACACTTGTATTAGGGGTGCGAAATGGGTCGGGTCGACTTGCGGATCTGATGGGTCCACCGATTGGGTTTGGTCTTTGATCTTGATAATAGACTTGACGGGTTGATTCTAGCTTGGATCCTATTAGATTGGGTTTGGTTAAGGTCAACCCAAATCAATATATATTGGTATAAAATATATGTGGAAAATACTTACAATCACTCACGAGTGAATTTTTATAGTAATTCACAAATGGTTTAACACCATCCACAGTCCATTACATAGTCAAAGTTTTATTTGAATTTCAATATTTTTTTATGAATTAGATTCATCTGAAAATTGGAATGTATGTATACATCACAAACTCACACATAAGTAAAATATTAAAAATAATTCTCAAAAGTAAAATGATGAAAATATCTTTGAAATATTTATATTAATAGGGGTAAATATTTATTCAAAACACATGTTAATATATTCATATTTCTTACTTATTCCATCCTCTATGCTCTTTGGACGGGCCTACGTTTTCTCTCTTCAAGTGATCTGCCAGCTTTAATCGGAAAGGTAAGACATTCACATCAGGGAGCACAAATTTTTTTGGGGTAAATTCGTGGGGGAGAAGGCTCCCTACCCGTATTTCATTAATAAGTAAAATATATAAAGTTTACAACTCATTGCAGTAAAATCCTAGAATAAAGGCTAAATTTGGTAAGGAAATGTATTTTTGCAGTAAAATCGTAGAATAAAGGCAAAATTTGGTAAGTAAATGTATTTTTATACCGTACATAAAATAAAAATGATAAAATTATTTTGCCAAAAAATAACTAAAATATCCCTTAATGTTTCATAAATATTTTGGTCAATATTTGTTCAAAATATTTTAATATTATTATTCTAAGTACACCATCTACTCACTAAATTATAATAAATATATTTTCTAAAAATTTAAAATAAATGAATAAGTACAAAACCATTTTATGGCCATTGGAAGTGGCCCTGTTCAACCTCGATCTTTGGAAGTCCACTATGGAGGTGGATTTCTGCAGAATATAGGCATCAATTTCTCAATAAAAGCACACATTCAATACCCCTCGGGCTAAACTTGAAATTTAAAATGCTTCATTTCATAATGCTACAAAAGGAAACAAATAAAAAGAAAATAAACATCAATCATATTGAGAGAGGGCAAAAATTCATATGTACATGGAATGCTGTAACTTAGTCTCAATCAAATGTCTAAATAACAAATGAAAGAATAAAAGAATGAGAGATAAAATGAAATGGGAAAAACTGAACTCTAAGGTTGGCCGGTCTCCCTACATTTTCCTGTCTATGGTAAACTCAAATAGGAGTTCACTAGTAACTAAATCACGATGAGCCCAAATATTCAATTGGTCTCCAATTTGCGGGGCATGTTTCTGTGTCAAATTGAACCAGTTCTTGCCACCGAAGAGGTAGGTTCTGCAAGAATTCCAATATTTGAAATGGATGGGATCCTCCTCTATCCCTCCAACCCATGTCCTCACCACTATTTCCTTTTTATGATGGTTTGCACCATCCCATTCCTCAGCGCTCAAGATGTTCGCAACATTCTCTGTAAATTGGTTCTTGGGTAAGAAGAGTCTGTTAAGGTGCCTCTCCAAAGCACTAGCAGTCAAGAGCTTTGATGCTAATAAAGTTTTAGCCACACTAGCAGTCATGATCTTTGATGCTAATAAAGTTTTAGCCACATTCTGGACAACGTCTGCCAGAAGGTTTAAACCATGTACGTGAGGATCCGAGTAAAACACGCCCTTCCCTTTCTCCATGACGCAAATTACTTTCTTCAATATCTTTTTGATAAAAAAACTGCAAATGTAAAAATAAAAATAAAAAAGTAATTCAGCCATTTAAGATTGAATCCAATAAAGCAGCGACTAATTCATCATCTCGATAACTAAATGTATGAATATGAAAAAAAAAAGATTTTGAGTCCCAAAAATAATGCACCTTACAACACATTATCTAGACCGTCTATTTTCAAGATTTTCATATGTTTATGGATCTACTCGATTTTTAACATTTTTGGAGTTTAAAATTTTATAAATAGATATGAAAATATATTTTGAGATAATCTTAATAACTATTTACATCAAAATTACATGTTATGATAAAATTTGGAGGTGCACCTTAATTGAATTGTTTAAAGTTGCAACCTTATAGAAACCACACCCTTATTTAAAACCCAAGACTAGTTCCATCCCAGTTGAATCCCAGTATGAATAAGTGGACATTAAAATCTTATAGTTAAGAGAGGACCATTCTACAACAAAGGGAAAAGTTTATATAGAGCGCTCTAAACAATTAAATTTGAGTCTACCTCAAAAATTTCACTAGAAGAGGACGTTTTGATGCTCAGATATCTTCAAATTGATCATCTCGACATCAAGATGTCTGGGCATGACAAAAAATTTCAAGTTTTGAAAATAGTGTATTTTGTAACGTATTTTTGGACCACCAATTTTCAAGTTTTCATAGATATGTCGATCTACACTATTTTTGAAGCTTTAAAATTTATAAATAAATATGAAAATATATTTTAAAGCTATCATAAAGACTTCCAATACTGAAACCACATTTCTCTAACTTGATTGTTTAGAACCTAGGCTCTATACAAACCGTACCCTTCCACAAATGCCCTCAAAAAATTGTATTCAAAGAGAAGCATTAATTAAAAGATGGGAGGTCCTGGTTCAATCAACCTGCACGCTACTAAGTCCTAGTTGTCTAGTCATGTCTAGTTCGACCTTTTTAAATAAAAAAAGAGGATACAATGAGACAATTTGTTTTTAGTACAAGGTGGTCACAATTAATCTTGACCATTGGATGTGAAATTAAATGGCTGCATTTTTTCCATTGACCGTTCTCAAACTTTAAAAGAAATTTTCTCAAAATTTGTGATATACCTAAGCTTTCAAATTTCACATCAGATGGATGTACATAATTGTGACCACCTTATATAAAAAGTAAGCTGTCTCATTGTATACAATCCCTTTAAATAAGTCATTTAAATTTCTTTATTAAAAGTTACATGGTCTAACTCGACCCGGTGACCCTGAATTAGGGAATAAAGAAAAAGTAAAGGAAATAAACGATGATAGATAACGAGAACATAAAACTTTAATCTCAAATTTTATTAACGTTTGCGCATATATAAAGGAAACCATCTATGCTTCCAAGTATAAACTGTAAATAAAAATTCTCTAGGGTATAAGAAAGTTAAAGTGTGTCACTATGAACTCCCTAGAGCCCCCAGGTACGTCTCTTAAGAAAATTGTTTCCCCTCAAGGTCTGTCCATATTGCCAATTCGCCGGGGCCGCATCGATCGATTCCATAGTTCTTCCGTCGCTTGTTGTCACCTGAAACGACAGGCTCTGTCCAGAGTAGTCGTTCCCGGTCTGCCACTTTTCGCCCCAATTCCTTTGTTCTCTCGAACCCTTGATCGCGACCTCCCTAAGATCCCCAGCTCCACCAACATTGTATACTAGAACATGTGTCCAATATTTGAATCCATTGATCTCGAACTGGATTCCCCCTTGTTTTGTTTACGTAGGGAACGCGTCTATAGTTCACAGGGATGATGCCTGCTACGTGCTTTCCTATTCTGGTGAATGTAGACTCAGAGAGATCGAAGTGTTCACGAGGCGGGTTGCACCAACCTCCCTTGTCAGGAGGGAGGGCAAAGTTCAGAGGGCAAAAATTGGTTGCAGTGACGATGATAGAGCTAGGGTGGCACCACTTTGGGTCCTGTTGTGAGTTGCATTGGATCTCGTAGCAAGCACCGAAGGTGAGGCCATTGTTGAATAGGGCAGTACTGAGCGCCACGTTGTTCATGCCATAGCCTTCCTTATTAAGGTCACCATAGCCACAAGCACCCTCTGCAACAAAAAATATTTGAGTTGAGAAATAGACACACCCAAGTTTTGCTTCGCTTCGTGAAGATAAATGATGACATTGCTTTGAACAACTCATGGTAGACAAGCTAACAATTTTTTTCTTGTTTCCTTGCTAGGTCAACATAGTCGTAAATGAAAGGAAAAAGATTTCCAGGAAGACCACCAAGAACATAATTAAGCAAAATTTTTACTTTAAGAATTTTCAAGTCATCTTTGATTTACCTCGTGAATATCTTAAATGAAAGTTTTAAGCTAGTAAAAGGTAAAAGTTAAGACCCTAAGTTTATGGTCTCTCAAATGGAGAGTATGAGAGTTCTGGTGACTGAAGATGTTATATATTTTCAGATTAAAAGACATCCTCATGTTCTCAAGGGTCATAAATTTATCAAATCACACCTTATAGATCAAGTATTTAAATTTCACTCAACCAATAATTTCCAACAACTTATGAACTATGATTGTGTCCTTTGGTGAGTTACTTTTGAAATTTGATAAAAAGAAAGGTGCGGTTTGTAAGAGACTACCGTCAGCTAATGTCGAGAAATGTGGTTTCAATGCTTAAAATCATTGCGATAGCTTTAAAATGTATTTTCATAGTTATTTATAAAATTTAAAGCTTCAAAAGTAGTGTAGATCGATAGATCTATGAAAACTTGAAAATCTTTAAACTTGACGGTCCAAAAATACGTTGCAAAATACACTATTTCAAAAACTTGAAATCCTTTCTTTTATCATGTCCAAGCATCTTGATGTTGAGATGATCAATTTGAGGATATTTGGGCATCAAAACAACCTCTTACAGTGAAAATTTTGAGGTATGCTCTAATTTGTCTCGACTCTATATAAACTTTTCCCTAAAAAGAATGATGGTCTGTTTAAAATTAGAACAGAAGAATGATGTGAGAAGTTAAATATTTCAGTACTAGGTCTGATATGAAAAATGGAAATGAATGCAATGTTATCATTTACTTTTGAAACAAGGAGGCCACAATCATAATCGACGGTTAGGTTTGAAATCAGGTGGTTAAGGATGTATCATTATTTGGGCATAAAGTCCAAAATAAAATTTCTAGAATGTTGGGACATACTTTCATCTATTGGATTTCACATCCAATGGCTAAAAGTGATTGTGACCTCATAGTATTAAAAATAAAACAAAAATTTACATAAGGTTGCAACCTTAAAATGTAGAATTAAAGATGTACCTCAAAAGTCCGTCGAAATATGTCGTTTTAATGCTGAAAACCCCTCTAATTGATCATCTCGACATTCAAGTTTATGAATATATAAAAAAAATAAAAAAATTGAGTCTCGAAAATAGTTTATCTTGCATTACATTATCTAGACCATCCATTTCAATATTTTCATATGTTTATAGAACTATTGATTTTAACCATTTTTTGAGTTAGAATTTAATAATTAGAGATGAAAATAGATTTTCAGATAATCCTAGAAATTTTGTACACCAAAATTAATCTTATGATAAATTTTGGAGTTGCACCGTATTTGAATTTTGTAAAGTTGCAACCTTATACAAAGCACACCCTAATAATAAATAATGAATGGTCTAGTAGTATACAACCCCTTGAAAAATTCTCCTCCTTGTCAAGATGATAATATTTAAATCAATAAACAGTCGTATCTTAAGTGTACAGGAACTGAAACATATATCTTCTATTTCATAAAAGTACTCATCGGTTAGTGAATCTCAAAATTCTATATCAGAAAAAAAAAAGGAAAAAAAAAGAAAAAGAACAAAAAGGAAGCAGCTTTTTTAGTAGAGAGAATAACTGTACAATTACTTACCCACAAAAAAACAAGCATGTAAATCAAACTAGAGAGAATAACACTTGTACAATGTGCTCCTATAGAGTCCTCCATGACAGTTTTTGTATAAGAAAACAGCATGTAAATCAAACTGGTCTAATTAACAAAGCTATTTGTTAAGAGGAAAAAGAGCAATAAATAAAGAAAAAAATAGATGAAAATAATCATTGGTTCACACGATGAACATGAATACTCACGCATCGTTCCAATTCCATCAGGTCCTCCATAGAAGGTGGCGTGTTATGAATGCCAAACATCACCTACCACACACTTACCAAACACAATGGCCATTGCCATTGCTATGAAAATAGCCTTCACCATCTCTCTCTCTCTCTCTCTCTCTATAGAAAATAGCCTTCACCATCTCTCTCTCTCTCAATTTCAATTCATATCTATAGATGAGAAATGGCAGAGATTTTCATTTAGCTGGCTGAAACCAATGAATTAAGAAAAAAATAGTCACTTCTCTCTTTTTTTTTCTCTCTCTCTCCTTAAAAGAAATAAGGAAGTATTCTTCGTTTCCCTACACTTGGAAGAAAAGCTTAGTGAGGTATTCTCTCAAAATAATCATTTTATGTGTTCTTGTTTTTTTAAGGGGGGGGGGGGGCGAGTTAGTTTTGAATTTCACTTAATAATCATATATTATTTATTACAAATTAATGCTCCCTAAGAAAATAATATATACATAAATCTACAAAAAAAAAATTGAAAAAAATATTTGGAAAATTTATTAAGATACATCAAACTTATCACCAATTTAACAATGGTCTTGTGTATTTTGATGGGTATTTTGAAATCAAATCAAAATTATAAGTAAAATATTTAGTTGGTCTATTACAATAAATAAACATT
>NW_006497450.1:1267411-1292459 GCF_000471905.2 Amborella trichopoda
CCCACCTCTCCATCTCCTCTCTCTCTGATCAAGAAACAGTGTCCCTCTCAGTTTTCTTTAAGCAAGAAAACAAAAAATAAACACAGCGAAGAATCTCTTTAAGCAAAAAAACAAAAAATAAACACAGCGCAGAAGAATAAAGATTTTCTCCCTTTGTAACCAACAAATACAAATATGAAGATGATAAGAAGGAAGAGAAAGAAAAAAGAAAATGAACATACCTCCTCGCGTCGCCGTGAAAGAGAGAGACTGCTGAATGTCAAGACATCATGCGTATTTATTTGTGGTCATATATTTTAAACAATAAATAAAAAACTAATATCAAGAAAGGAAAGTTCCTCTAACGGCCAATTCTCTCTCCCTTACTCCATAACGATCTCTATCTATTACTACATAACAACTCTATAAAGAAATAAAACCAATAATTCAAACAGAAGGGAAAAATATGATGAAACAAGAAAAAGGATATGAGTCAATAAGATGAACTTACCCTTCAAGTACCGGAGAATTAGACAGACAAAGGCTCTGCCTTAATAAGGCAAGAAAGTTAGAGCGATGGGATAATCCAAAACTTGGTTTTAGAGAGAGAGAGGAATAATCAGAAGAAGACAATGAATTGAGTAAGGTTCCTATATTTTCATATAAAGGTCGGTAGATCCTCTAGGTAGTAAATCGGAAAATAAAGAATTTTGGATTCTAATAGTCTCACTTACTAGCTTCTCTCTCTAATATTCACATTTTAGAGTTTATCTTAAGGCAGGGTACGTTTTTTGATATCTTTTTTGTAGATAGAATTGTAATCTTGGGTTGTGGTCCCTAATCCTATGGGATTGATTTTTAAAATCGATCCTACAGGATGGATTTTAACCTTGTCTCGTGGTCGGATATGGACACAAATGATAATTAAAAATGATAGAGAGCGAGAAGAGAGGAAGTTGGAGCTCTTTGGATACTGGCATTAATGGAAAATCAAAAGATTGAATTTTAAAGCATAGTCCAGATGGAAGCTAATAAATACTCTCTCTCTCTACTTCTCTCTCTCTAAAATTCACATTGTACAGTTGAAGGGTCAAGTCTAGATTGGAACCTATTAGAATGGGTCCGGTTCGGGTCAACCCAAATCAATATGTATTAGTATAAAGTATATGGAGAACACACTTAGGAAACACTTATGAGTGAATTCGTTAGGTCCGGGTCCGGGTCTGGGTCTGGATCCTTAAAATAAATTCCGAATACAGGTCCTTGTCCGGATCCGATGTATGGATTTCGGGTCGGGTCTAGGTACACGTTCGTGCCCCTAATTCCAAGTTTGTGCCCATCTATCCGATAAAATCCAAAATTATAGAAAGAATAATATAGAAATTGAGGTACTAATGTTTTTGTGGACTCTTTTTCATTTTCATTTTTTTGTCTTTTTTTTTTTTGTGGGTTTATTTCATTTGGATTTCCTAACTAAGTAACTAACTATAGTATACTTTTCTCTTTGAGGTTTTCTAATTAGAAATTTCAAAAAATTAAATTAAATGACAAAACAAGGTATTTTATACCTCTATACAACTTTTTCTCTCTCTTGCTATACATTGGAGCTAAACGGTATGGGCTACCAATGAATCCAAGAACCAGCAGTTTAAAAGGTGCACCATTAAATTATTTAAAGGAAAAAGTTTATATAAGGTTGCAATTTTAAAATGTAGAGTTACAGATGCACCCCAAAAATCCATCAGAAAAAATTGTTTTAATATTGAAAAATCATGTAATTCATCATCTCGATAACTAAATATCTGAATATGAAAAAAAAAGATTTTGAGTTCCAAAAATAATGCACCTTGCAACACATTATCTAGACGGTCCATTTTCAAGATTTTCTTATGTTTATGGATCTACTTGATTTTTAACATTTTTGGAGTTTAAAATTTTATAAATAGATAAGAAAATAGATTTTGAGATAATCCTAATAATTTTTTACATCAAAATTACATGTTATGATAAAATTTGGAGGTGCACCTCAATTGAATTGTTTAAAGTTGCAACCTTATAGAAACCACACCCTTATTTAAAACCCAAGACAAGTTCCATCCCAGTTGATTCCCAGTATGAATAAGTGGATATTAAAATCTTATAGTTAAGAGAGGACCATTCTACAACAAAGGGAAAAGTTTAAAGAGAGCGCTCTAAACAATCAAATTTGAGTCTACCTCAAAAATTTCACTAGAAGAGGAAGTTTTGATGCTCAAATATCTTCAAATTGATCATCTCGACATCAAGATGCATGGGCATGACCAAAAAAAATTGATTGCAAGTTTTGAAAATAGTGTATTTTGTAACATATTTTTGGATCATCAATTTCAAGCTTTCATAGATATGTCGATCTACACTATTTTTGAAGCTTTAAAATTTATAAATAAATATGAAAATATATTTTAAAGCTATCACAAAGACTTCCAATATTGAAACCACATTTCTCTAACTTGATTGTTTAGAACCTAGGCTCTATACAAACCACACCCTTCAACAAATGCCCTCAAAAAATTGTATTCAAAGAGAACCATTAATTAAAAGATGGGAGGTCCAGGTTCAATCAACCTGCACGCTACTCAGTCCTAGTTGTCTAGTCATGTCTAGTTCGACCTTTTTAAATAAGAAAAAGTATATAATGAGACAATTTATGTTTAGTACAAGATAGTCACAATTAATCTTGACCATTGGATGTGAAATTAAATGGCTGCATGTTTTCCATTGACCGTTCTCAAACTTTAAAGGAAATTTTCTCAAACTTTATGATATACCTAAGCTTTCAGATTTCACATCAAATGGATGTACAGAATTGTGACCACCTTATATAAAAAGTAAGTTGTCTCATTGTATACAATCCCTTTAAATAAGTCATTTAAATTTCTTTATTAAAAGTTCCATGCTCTAACTCGACCTGGTGACCCTGAATTAGGCAATAAAGAAAAAGAAAAGGAAATAAACTATGATAGATAACGAGAACATAAAACTTTAATCTCAAATTTTATTAACGTTTGCGCATATATTAAGGAAACCATCTATACTTCCAAGTATAAACTGTAAATAAAAATTCTCTGGGGATTAAGAAAGTTAAAGTGCATCACTATGAACTCCCTAGAGCCCCCAAGTACGTCTCCTAAGAAAATTGTTTACCCTCAAAGGTCTGTCCATATTGCCAATTCGCCGGGGCCCCATCGATCGATTCCACAGTTCTTCCGTCGCTTGTTGTCACCCGAAACGACAGGCTCTGTCCAGAGTGGTCGTTGCCGGTCTGCCAATTTTCGCCCCAATTCCTTTGCGTGGTTTCCCAGTTGCCCTCTCTCGAGCCCTTGATCGTGACCTCCCTAACATCCCCAGCTGCACCAACATTGTATACTAGAACAAGTGTCCAATATTTGAATCCATTGATCTCGAACTGGATTCCCCCTTGTTTTGCGCAGGGAAAGCGTCTATAGTTCACAGGGATGATGCCTGCTAGGTGCTCTCCTATTCTGATGAATCAGAGAGATCGAAGTGGTCACGAGGCGGGTTGCACCAACCCCGCTTGTCAGGAGGGAGGGCTAAGTTTGGAGAGCAAAAATTGGTTGCAGTGACAATGATAGAGCCACGGTGGCACCACTTTGGGTCATGTTGTGAGTCGCATTGGATCTCGTAGCAAGCACCATAGGTGAGGCCATTGTTGTATTGGGCAGTACTGAGCGCCACATTGTTCATGCCATAACCTTCCTTATTAAGGTCACCATAGCCACAAGCACCCTCTGCAACAAAAAATATTTGAGTTGAGAGATATGCCTTAAGATCCACAGTACTAGAACACTAGTAATGAATAGCAAACACAGACACAACCAGAGGACAACCAGAAGTAATTGTCACACTATATAAAAGGAGACTTCACCATAGTCCAACAGACTATGGTCTATAATGGTACTCTAGGGATGCAATCATCCACCATTTCATTAATGGGTAGATGAAGATTTATTATGGGACTGTATACAATGAGACTATTTACCTTTGGTACAAGGAGTCACAAGTACTTATAACCATCTGATGTGAAATCCGATAACTTGTGTGTGTTATTACGTTTGAAAAATTTTCTTTTGATCTTTGAGATTGATTAATAGAATACATGCGGTCACCCAATTTTGTATCTAAACATCAAAATTAATTTTTGACCACCTTGTACCAAAAGTAAATTATTAATTGCATGCTTTATTTTTATTCTAGAGGTCAATGGGACAGCCACCATGGATGGTTGTTAGTATTGTGGTGCATCATGCAGCTTGGTTCTTGAACTATGATTTTGTTAGTCCAATGGCTATGTTTTACTCATAATGCCAAGAAGTAGTCAAATTAAGGTGTGAGAAGGAAACTAGAGGGATCTCTCTAATAAGAAAATCTACGAACCTTCCTCTAATTGGTAGGAAAACAAAGTAATTTAGTGCTCCGGCACACTTAATAAATATTTAAATTCTTTATTAAATAATAAATATTTATATAAAAATATATTTAAAACACAATTCTATGCTTCGGCCGAAGAGGTCAAATCAGTGCAGAAATAGACACAACCAAGTTTTGCTTCGCTTCGTGAAGATAATATGATGACATTGCTTTATTTGAACAACTCATGGTAAACAAGCTAACAATTTTTTTCTTGTTTTCTTGCTAGGTCAACATAGTCGTAAATGAAAGGAAAAATATTTTGTGGTCCAGGAAGACCACCAAGAACATAGTTAAGCGAAATTTTTACTTTAAGAATTTTCAAGTCATCTTTGATTTACCTCGTGAATATCTTAAATGAAAGTTTTAAGCTAGTAAAAGGTAAAAGTTAAGACCCTAAGTTTATGGTCTCTCAAATGGAGAGTATGAGAGTTCTGGTGACTGAAGATGATATATATATTTTCGGATTAAAAGATATATCATCATGTTCTCAAGGGTTTCAGAAATTTATCAAATCACACCTTAGAGATCAACTATTTAAATTTTACTCAACCAATAATTTCCAACAACTTATGAACCATGATCGTGTCCTTTGGTGAGTTACTTTTGAAATTTGATAAAAAGAAGGGTGCGGTTTGTAAGAGACTACCTTCAAATAATGTCGAGAAATGTGGCTTCAATACTTAAAATCATTGCGATAGCCTTAAAATATATTTTCATATTTATTTATAAATTTTAAAGCTTCAAAAGTAGTGTAGATCGATAGATCTATGAAAACTTGAAATCCTTGAAACTTGAAGGTCCAAAAATACGTTGCAAAATACACTATTTCAAAAACTTGAAATTCATTCTTTTATCATGTCCATGCATCTTGATGTTGAGATGATCAATTTGAGGATATTTGGACATCTAAACAACCTCTTATAGTGAAAATTTTGAGGTATGCTCTAATTTGATGGTTTATAGTCTCGACTCTATATAAACTTTTCCCTAAAAAGAATGATTTAAAATTAGAACAGAAGAATGAAGTGAGAAGTTAAATATTTCAACACTAGGTATGATATGAGAAATGGAAATGCATGCAATGTGATCCTTTACTTTTGAAACAAGGAGGCTACAATCATAATTGACGGTTAGATTTGAAATCGGGTGGTTAAGGATGTATTATTATTTGGGCATAAAGTCCAAAATAAAATTTTTAGAATGTTGGGACACACTTTCATCTATTGGATTTCACATCCAATGGCTAAACGTGATTGTGACCTCTTAGTATTAAAAATAAAAATAAAAATTACATAAGGTTGCAACCTTAAAATGTAGAATTAAAGATGCACCTCAAAAGTCCATCGGAATATGTTGTTTTAATGCTGAAAACCCCTCTAATTGATCATCTCGACATTCAAGTGTATGAATATATAAAAAAAATTGAGTCCCAAAAATAGTGTATCTTGCATTACATTATCTAGACCGTCCATTTCAATATTTTCATATGTTTATAGATCTATTGATTTTAACCATTTTTGGAGTTAGAATTTTATAATTAGAGATGAAAATAGATTTTCAGATAATCCTAGCAATTTTCTACACCAAAATTAATCTTATGATAAATTTTGGAGGTGCAATGTATTTGAATTTTGTAAGGTTGCAACCTTATACAAAGCACACCCTAAAAATAAATGGACTAATAGTATACAACCCCTTGAAAAATTCTCCTCCTTGTCAAGATGATAATATTTAAATCAATAAACAGTCGTATCTTAAATGTATAGGAACTGAAACATTTATCTTCTATTCCTAAAAGTACTCATCGGGTAGTGAATCTCAAAATTCTATATCGGAAAAAAAGAAGAAAAAAAAAGAAAAAGAAAAAAAAGGAAGCAGCTTTTTTAGTAGAGAGAAAAACTGTACAATTACTTACTCCCAAAAAAACAAGCATGTAAAGCAAACTAGAGAGAATAGCACTTGTACAATGTGCTCCTATAGAGTCCTCCATGACAGTTTTTGTGTAAGAAACATGTAAATCAAACTGGTCTAATTAACAAAGCTATTTGTTAAGAGGAAAAAAGCAATAAATAAAGAAAAAAATAGATGAAAATAATCACTGGTTCACACGATGAACATGAATACTCGCGCATTGTTCCACTGCCAATAGGTCCTCCATAGAAGGTGGCATGTGCTGAATGCCAAACATCTCCTACCACATACTTATCAAACACAATGGCCATTGCCATTGCTATGAAAATAGCCTTCACCATCTCTCTCTCTCTCTCTCTCTCTCTCTCTCTCTCTCTCTCTCTCTCTCTCTCTCTCTCTCTCTCTCTCTCTCTCTCTCTCTCTCTCAATTTCAATTCATATCTATAGATGAAAAATGGCAGAGATTTTCATTTAGCTGGCTGAAAGGGTCCAATGAATTAAAAAAAAACTAGTCACTTCTCTCTTTTTCTCTCTCTCTCTCCTTAAAAGAAATAAGGAAGTATTCTTCGTTTCCCTACACTTGGAAGAAAAGCTTAGTGAGGTATTCTCTCAAAATAATCTTTTTCTGTGTTTTTTTTTTTTTAGGGGGGAGGGGGAGAGTTAGTTGTCAATTTCACTTACTAATCTTATATTATTTATTACGAATTAATGTTCCCTAAGAAAATAGTATATACATAAATCTACAAAAAAAAAATTGAAATAATTATTTTGAAAATTTATTAAAATACATCAAACTTATCCCCAATTTAACAATGGTCTTGTGTATTTTGATTGGTAGTTTGAAATCAAATCAAAATTATAAGTAAAATATTTAGTTGATCTATTACAATAAATAAACGTTATACTAATAAATGTTGCATCAAATATGTGAAATGATCTAATGCAACGTTTGTATCATAATATAATGCAGCCACACTTCTAGAAAATCATGTTTGTGGTATTTATATTATCCAAAATTTTACACACACTCTTTTCTTCAAAATAATCAATCTAAAAATAATTAATTAATTTGCACCCTATCTATGGTCAAAATGAGTCCTCTCCAACAATGAATCTAGACCGTCAATTTGATGAATTCAAGATGTAGGCCTTTCTGAATTGAAAATCATTTTTTTCTTTTTTAATATTGTTAATCTAATGATAATAAAGTTATATAAAAAATTTGGAAAGAAAAAAGGTAATTCCAAAGCCTAGATCTAAGCATCTCATCAAAATGGATGGCTTATGTTAATTGAGCTAAAAAAATACTTTCTAGGTTGCTTTTTCAAAATTTTATTTTTTGTACTTGTTCATTAGAATGAAAAGAGTGTACATTGTAAAATTTGGATCAAACAAATGGCCCTAACATGATTTTTGAAGATTGTTGCATTATATTACTATACAACCATTGCATGAAATTACAACCCAATAATCAAATATATTTATATTTAAGATTGAGTTTGATAATGTGTTCATACGAATGCTATAAAAATTGACCAGTGGGCCGAACCAGTCACCCACATGCTCTGAGTCCAACCGGCTTAGTGTAACTTGGCTTGAATGACTCAACCAACATAAAAAAAAAAAAGATTTGTACACAAAATATAAAATATTTAAATAAAGTTTAGGGGGTCTTAATTCATTCTTAAATTAGTAGCTTTATGTACATAAAACAACATTTTTTAATAAAATGTTCGCACCTATTTAAATGAGATCCAATTTTAGGATAAAATCGGATAGGCTACCCGCCGTTTCCGGTTTGGTTTCTGAGTCGAACAGCATTGTTCATATAAATGAAAGCAAACCATCAATTCTTCAATGTATTACTCAAAAATAGAATAGGAAAACTTGATTTATTAACTAATATTTAAATTTCTCTGTAAATAAAGAAAAGATCAATTAAAGACGCGGTAAATCTTTTTTCCATGAATCCTCCCATTATATGAAAATTTTCTATGAAAAGATATTTATATTCTTGGACCTTTAAGTTTCATGTCTCACATTTGCCATAAAAAGGAAAGATTCTTTGTATTGTATTTCTTGTTTCATGTTCATTGTATTTCCCATTTTACCACTTACAATAAAAAATTAAAAATGGAACATGTCTCAAATTTGCCATAAAAAGGAAAAACTTTCAACAACTTCTCTCTGTATTGTATTTATTGGTTCTTGTTCATTGCATTTCCTGTTTTACCACTAACCATAAAAAATAAAAAAGGAACATGCCTGAAGGAAAATCTCTTTGTATTTTGAAGTTCCTATTACATTCATACCATGCAAAGGAAAAAACTTTAATTGATGCGCTTTCTATTTTAAAAGCTATATTTCATGTTCACCATTAGAAAAAGTAAATTTTCAACAAATTCCTCTTTATATAGAAAAATTTCCTAACGCGCTCAAAACCCACCAACCCTAAATTTCTATTTTTTATAATTAAGTTTAGCTTATGGGTTGAAGAGGTTATATCCTCAAATTTTGGGGTCCTACAATCAGTATTAAAATGACAATATGCTCCCTCTAGAGCATGAGATCTTTCGTGTGAAAGGAAACTCTTTTTACCATGGAAAAATATTAGCAAAGGAGATGAAGCCCCTTAAAAATTATTAAAGAGTTTCAAATTATTCCTATTAACATTTGACGGCATGCTATTTTATTTTTATTTCACTTAGATACCTTCTCCTAAAAATTTAAAAATCCCCAAGTAACCCACTGAGGAGAATTTTAATAATATGACCCCCCAAATAGGCCTCACTCAAAACGATGAAAATACCCTCGATTCCTTTGTATCAGAAATAAGAAACATACTACTCAGTATTCCTAATGCATATCAACAAAGGATATTTTCACAATTTAATACATACAAAGTATTTAAGTGTAAAATGACAAAAGTATGCCTAGTTGTTTTGTATTATAATATGGACTCGGCTTCTATGCATCCAAACACGCGCATGTAAAAATGCATACTTCTTAATAAATCTATTTTTGAGATTTTAGGACTTAATTTTTAAGGACATGAAATCTCCAACATGGAGATCATGGATATGAAAACAATAAATAAATTTAAAAAACTAGAAATAACAATTCTAGTAAGAAACATTTGAACTGTTAGTTTTCATTGTTTTTAGATAGAACACCTACTTGCATCCATCTTTAAATTGGATGCTTCACACTTTCTAGACTGCATATGTAGAAATGCGGTCTGGCCCTCATGAAACAATTTTCTTTATAATATTGAACAATGTGTTATTTATTTGTAAGATAAAACTACTATAGGTATTTTCATCACTTTGTTGAAACCTCTTAAGGCCAAATAACAAAAATGTCTATGATTATTATGCATTTCATATACCATACAAGGGTAAGTTGGATATTTTAATTTTTTTAGGTGGTATTTAATTGAATGAAAAATAACAAATTAATGCCATCATTTTGTTGAAACCTCTTAGAGCTAAATTACAAAAATGTCTGATTATTATGCATTTCATATACCATACAAGGGTAAGTTGGATATTTTAATTTTTTTAGGTGGTATTTAATAGAATGGAAAGTAAAAATTAATGCCATCAAATATTAATAGAGATAATTTAACTCCTTTACTAATATTGTAATGGGCTGCATCTCCTTTAATGATATTTTCCCTTTAAAATAATCCTTCTACTTCACGCTTATTACAAAACCAAAAACAAAACAAAAAACAAAACGCCCATGTAATCCTTTTTACATAGCAACTAGCAATTAGTTATGGGTGCGGTTTGTATAGAACCGAGGCTCTAAACAATAAAAGTAAATCACACCTTCAAATAGAGTTAAGAAATATGATTTCAATATTGGAAATCTTTGTGATAGCTATAAAATATATTTTTATCTTTAATTATAAAATTTAAAGCTTCAAAAATAATATAGATCGAGCAGATCTGTGAAAACTTGAAAATCTTGAAAATTGATAGTCCAAAAATACATTACAAGATGTACTATTTTCAAAACTTGAAATCCATTTTTTTTCTCATGTCCATGCATCTTGATGTCTAGATGATCAATTTGAGAATATTTGAGCATCAAAACCCTCTTTTAGTGAAATTTTTGAGGTAGGCTTTAATTTGATTGGTTAGAGCCTCCGCACTATATAAACTTTTCCCATTAGTTATTAGTCATTTTACATTCGTTGATCCATTTTTTGTGCAAGTTCACAATTTAAATTAAACCCGATATTATTCAGAAGATTAATTAGTGGGATATTATCGACAAGCTATTAATTATCATGATAATTTCTTGGCATCAAGATCATTCCATGCATAATATCGCCTTCCTAAATTATCATGAGAAAAATCCAGTACTTTCATATTATCAAGGATAATTTTCACTGATACTATAGGCCTGCGTGGGAGCACATTGTGTACTCCCGTTGGTGAAAACGTTTATTCGGGAGATCTTATGGGCCACTTAAGAATCACTAGATAATTATTTCAAAAGGGAAATGATTGTGAGACCCTCTCACATCCATGTGTGTAGGACCCCAAGGGATCACCATTAAATTTGGCACCGATCACTAGAAAAGTCAAGTCCCATACCCATATGATAACTTTTCTAGAAATCTATACCAAATTTAATAGTGATCCTTTGAGGTCTTACACAAATGAGTGTGGGAGGGTCTCATAGGATCATTACTCATTTCAAAATATGAAAACCAAATCTTGAGTACTTTAGCACTTAGGTCTTGCCTGCAAAAAATTAGATGGCCTATGTTCAATCTTGAGACATTATTGTTTTTGGGACTATAGAGTGTGAGATCTGATTTTTTTTTTTTTTTCCCTTTTTTTTTTCTTGAGGTTGCAGGAGTGCAAATTTCGATTATTTTTTTTTCAAAGCATAATCTTGTGATTTTTTAGGTGAATCCCAAATTTATGAAATTGACAAAAATTCCGATTTTTTTTTTTTCAAATGGTCTCTGTTCTCGTAGGAGCATACCTTCCAACTCTCTTGGGCAGAAGCCAAGCTAGGAGTATTAAAACTCTAAATTTTGAGGAAGTAACCTCTAGATTCTAGTGTAGGAGTATTAAAACTCTAAATTTTGAGGAAGTAACCTCTAGATTCTAGTGACTAATGTTGTCTGATTCACTTCAGAGGCCTCTTCATTTGTAGCCAAGAAAGCAAAGCGCCTCCGTGTTTAGGCCAATTGGAGGGAGGAAAGTATATTTGATAAAATAAAAGTTGTTAAAACATATTCCAAATATTCTCTTCATGAGAACATTAGCCTCCATCTTTAATTATACAACAAGCTTGTAAATATGGAAGAAGTTTACATGACGTTGCAACCTTATCCTACAAAAGTAAGGTACACCTAAAAAATACTGTAGAAAGGAGTGTTATGAAGTTGGAAAACTTTCTAAATGAATATTTCGACCTTGAGACGCACAAATATTACAAATTTGGGAATTTTGAGTCTTAAAAATAATACATTTCATAATAATTTATCTAAACCGTTTATCTTCAAGATTTTCAAGTGTTTATATATCTGCTCGATCTACAGGGTTCTTGAAATTTTAGATTTTATAATCAGGTTGAGCATAGATTTTCAAGTCATCCTAACATATTCTAACACTGAAACTACATCTTTGGGTGAAATTTAGAGGTGCACTTTACTTTTATGATGTTTTTTTTTTTATTATTTATTTCCTGCTGTATTTTTGTTGCTTGTTGTTGTCAATTTTTTTTTCTTGTATTTTATTTACCAAAAATCAACCCGTCGGGTTTAGAGCTTCTGCACGCAACAAGTAGTATTAGAGCACTACAAGTGGTATCAGAGCCCTGGTTTGGGGTTTTGAGTAAGGCAATAAAGGTTTCGAATGTAAGGTTCGAGGTGGAAATATTTGATGGAAACACTATTTTTCAGCAAGAATGATGAAGAATTTTATTTGGCAAAAGATTAATAATTTATGAAGCTATCCAATGGATGTTGGCATGGGGGGCAGGTGATTTTGATATCAAGGTGGAGATTGTTGGATTTAGTGCTATCCAAAATCACCCACATAACGAAATCTTATATTTTGTGGGATTGATTGAGATTGATCCATATAATGTGGGATTGAGATATACCCATATTATGTGGGATTGAGATTGATATTGATAAGTTTTCTAAGAGAAATAGAAATCCAAAAAGGATTAGGACTCTTGGATGTATCTCTTAGTCTTTTAAGATATATGTAAGATCTATAGAAAGTTTATTATTTAGTACGGATTCCTAACCTTATATATATGGGATGAAAATGTAGAGAATTTGTGTGTCCTATTTGGGTCACAATATGGGAATGGTTGTTCTTCTATAGAGATAGGGAGGCAAAGCCTCATGTACATAAAATGTAATTACCTCTTAGAGAATAGAGCTTCCTATGAAGAGAAACATTGATGGTGCCCAATGAAGACTCTTGCAGACCACCTAACTTAGACTTTGTAGATAACTTCCCCTTTTTTTTTCAACTTTTGCTCCAAAACATTTTTTTTAACGAATACCCCTCCAGTCAAAAAATCATATTTGCTTAGGCCAAAATTCCCTTATCCGTACAAGCTCATATCACATCCTCGTCATGAGGTGCACTCGGTTCGACACTTCCAACTGTTGGTCTGACACTTCCAACTGTCGGTCCGACATTGTACTCTTTGTCGGCATAGTGTGCTCGTGGTTAGGCACAAGGTGCCCTCAATCCTACAAATATTCAATGGCCGACTGTGATTTTAGCTCGGTCCGGCACAAGGTGACATATGTCCAGCACTCTTTTACATTGGTCCAGCATATTTTTCATGTAGTCCAGCAGTGGTTTTATTGTACCGGTCCGATAGGTTTTTAATGCTGTTCGACAGTTAACCTTTGGTCATTACACATCCAACTGTGATGTGACGCGAGCTTGTACAGATAAGGGTATTTGGATCCAAAAAAATATGACTTATTGACTAAGGGGTATTTGCCAGAAAGTATGTTTTTGGGTTAAAAGTTACGATAAAAATGTTGGTTGGGGAGAGGTTGTCTTGAAAGTCTAAGTTGGGAGTATCTGCAATTTTCCCTATTCTTATTAACCATTAATCTTTTGGATAAAATTCAATATATAGAAACTCGGATTGGTCATAAGACAATGGATCTTCAAAAACATTGAAATAAGAATGCACAAATAAAGACGGGATACATCAAAATAATCATATAGAAAGAGAGATTGTATACGACGTGACTGATACTTTTCATATCGCAGAAGTCACAAGTACCTCTAGCCATCATCTGGGAATTTGGTTTACTAGATTGTGTTATTTGTCAACAAAAAATTTAAGTAATATTTCCTCGGATTTGAGCACGAGTCAATAGTATACCCTAAGTTGCTTGATTTCATATATGAGTGTTAGAGGCGATTATAACCTTTTTGTACCAAAAATAAACGGTTTTATTATATACTTTTTCTAGATAAACATAATTGCATTCTCATTTTAAAAAGGTTTTTGAACCATTGGACAGAGTCCTTTGGATATCGCTTGAGCTTGTCATTATAATCTATGAAGTAGAGGCCGAATCTCGAAGTAAATCCAGCCGCCCATTCCCAATTGTCCAAGAGAGACCACACAAAATATCCCTTCACGTTGCATCCATCCTCCCTGCAAAATTCGAATTGCCAAATTTTGAAAGCTTATGGAATTTCGAAGTATATTGGAAAGCAATTTCCATGTTCTACACAAAAATTAAAGGCTGTGGATTGTATAGAGCCGAGGCTCTAAACAATCAAAGTAAAGTGCACTTTTAAATAGTGTCGAGAAATGTGTTTTCAAAACTAGAAATCTTAATGATAGCTTTAAAACATATTTTCATCTCTAATTATAAAATTTATAGCTTCAAAAATAATGTAAATCGAGTATATCTATGAAAACTTGAAAATCTTTCAAAAAATGCATTTCAAGATGCACTATTTTCAAAACTTGAAATCTTTTTTTTTTTTTTGTCATATCCATACATAATATTTGGACATCAATAGTGAAATTTTTGAGATGCGCCCTAATTTGGTTGTTTAGAGCGTCACACTTATACAAACTTTTTCCAAACTTAAAAGGACAAGGTTTTTATGAGTCAGCGGAGTCACCTATTCAAATGAGTCCTCCATCTAAAATCTATTTTAGAGATAGATTTTAGATTCAAAATTTTGAGGAATGTAGAATCTCAGCAATGATAAATAGTCCTTTAGAAAAAGAAAATTAAAAACACAAAAATATTTTTTTTGACATAATTTTAACGCTATGGATTTCAAACTTGGAGCTATCATTTTCGAACATCTGTCTCCATGATCAATGTTACATGCCTCAGGGGATGCTATTGTAGAAGTGCGTCGCTGATGCACACACTACTTTTCCAAATTAGGAACGGGGGCCAACAAAAGCCATGACATTTAAATTTGAGTGGGAAAAACATATTAGATTTAAATGATAACAATTTAAAAGTTTGAGACTACAAAAAGTATTCGGTGGACCTTGCAGCCTTGTAAATGTCTTAACATTTTGTAAAATGCAATTTAAAATTTAAAATGATTGCCATATTTTTCTAGCATTATGCAACTCATATAATGACTTCATGGTTTAACGAATAGAAAAGGGCAAGTTTTCCATGCTTTCTCGACAATATAAAACTTATATGCTTCCCCTTATCCAACCGTCCATTTTGAATGGAGGGCAATCTCAATCACAATGTCAGGTTTTTACACTATTTTATTTTTAATTTTTTATCTATAAACTATTTTGACATCAAATTTTGGACGCCCAATCCTTTATTAAACTCATACTAGCAAAAAAATATAAAAAACATATTTTCAATAAAATAAATGACCAAAATACCCTTGAAAATTTCAAGGGTTATTTTGGTCATTATATTTTATTGAAAAATTATTTTTAATATTTTTTATAGGTGCGCCCCAATGAGAAGATGGCACATCTCAAATTTCATATTCATACAATTTGTATAAAAAACTAAAAATAAATACTTTGAGACGTCGGATCTAAGATCAAACGGTGAGTGGCTCTCTTGATCAAAATTGGACTGCTGGATGGTAGGAAAAGCATAAATCTTCTATGTTTTAAGGGAAGTATAGAAACCTTTCCCAATAGAAAATTGGCCAAAGTACACATTGATTACTCGTGACAAGGGTGATTCTGAAATTTATAATGGCCAAATTTTTAGCCCTAGGGATGGTAATAGGTCGGGTTTGGGTCGGGTGGGACCCAAACTCGAATAGTATTCTTGTCTTGGATTTGGACCAGGACCCAACCTTTCGGGTCTAAAATTTGAACCTATACCCGAACCTGAGGTCGGGTTTACCCATCAGGTCCTAAATCTGGTCGGGTCCATTACCACCCTTATTTAGCCCTCGTTCATCCTAAACTAAAGGGGAAAAGTATGCAATTTTGCAATTCAAATTGAGAAATAATGTAATTTCACAATTCAATAAAACCTACCTTATGGAAGCCAACAAATTTGTGAGGTAGTCATTATGGTATTTGATCCTCTTCTCATCCTTCAACGCGTCCTTGATGGGAATTAGGGAGTTGTTTGGATCATCCATCCCTATAAACACAAAAGATAAAAATAGTAATATATATTTTAAAGGGATTGTATAAAAATGAGACTATTTACTTTTGGTACAAAGAGGAGACAATTACTTATAACCATCCGTTGTGAAATATGATAGCCTAGGTGTGTTACAAAGTTTGAAGAAAATTATTTTGAATTTTGAGCTTGGTCAATGCAATACATGTAGCCACCCAATTTCACATTTTACTGATCAAGATTAATTATGACTACCTTTTACTAAATATGAGTGTATACTTTTTGCATTTTAAAATGACAGTGTTCATGGCCTACTTGTTAATTTGAATGGAGCTATGCAACTGGAACACATATATCTAATGTTTTGAGCATGTGCCGAGTCATAAATGACAGAAACTCGTGTTTGACACTTTAAAAAACATGAAAAATTTATATTTAAAATGTTTATTTAAGGTTTATGGTGAAAAATTTTAATGTATCCTAGAATTCTACCTCCTACTTCTGTTAAATGATGTACATACGTATCTTATCTGAAAATCAACTTTAAAGTTGCCATTTCTAACTTGCATTGACACTTATATCCATATCCTTGGACATAGAAACATACACAAAACAAATCATTATGACAGTCACAATGGTGTAAATTTAACCTCTTATTATTTGAGGGCTAATGATTTAAATGTTTTACTTATGTGCTTATTAGAACTTTGAAGGAATTTATCAATCACCCACAATAACTAACTCCTTTTACTTAATAGATAGTACACAATCATTTAACAAATCATGCCTGAATCACATAGCATGGACTATAATGGACCAATATCAACCATTCCTTATTCTCACCCAAAACAAAACACAAAAAAAAGAAAAAATAATGGGGGAAAGCTCATTCTCAATAATCCAAAACAAGCAAGAAGGCCAAAAAAGGGACTTATTTGCCAAGTACACAACCATCCAAACCATCAAGACCCAAATCATATGAACTTTAGAAAAAGTAAAGACTCTAATATAATTGAGAGAAATAATGAGAGGATAATTACCATTTTCTGTGATAATGACCACTGGATTCCCATACTTTTGCTTTATATAATTCATTAAGCTTCTAATTCCATGAGGCACGATATACAACCATATGGATGATGCCTGCAAATCCATATCAAATACCCTCAAATTAGAGTATGACTATTTCTCCAAAATCACAATAATAATGTCAACAATTAGCAGGGTGTTTGTCTAATCTAACGAGTCAGCCGACACATCCATAGATGCATCCCTGCTCCAAAATCTATCTTAGAGATCGACTTTTTATCCGAGTTCTTAGATGTCATTAATCTCAATCATGATAATCACAAATCTAACCAAAAAATTTGACATCTCAAAATGGCATTTTTTAAAAAATTATTTTGCACCATTCATTTTAACTTTCGACGGAGTGCCATTTTTGTTGCAAATGGACCCCAATGGACATTTGATCATCGGGGACGCAAATCAACAATTGTCCCCTAACGCATCAAGTACGTCCCCTTTTCTATTATCACTATTAGCTTCATTATTATTACCGTCGTCATCATCATCATCATCATCATCCAAAGGACGAATAGGAGTAGCAATAATAATATGAAAGGCTTGGTCTAAGGGAGCAAATGCACATTTTGTTCCTTTTGAGAGTAGAATTTACATATGCTTTCCAAGGTAAATGACCTTAAGCTCTTGTATACAATGAGACCATTTACTTTTTGGTAAAGAGATGTCACAATTATTTATATCCATTCGATGTGAAATTTGATAGCTTAGGTTTGTGACAAAGTTCAAAAAAATTCTTTTGAACTTTCAACATGGTCAATGAAATAAATGCAGTCAACCAAGTTCACATCCAATGGTCAAAATTAACTGTGACCACCTTATATCAAAGATAAATGATCTACTTTCCCTTAAATAACCATACTAGTTTTTAAGTACTAATCATTATGATCCAACCATTTAAACAATTTCTTTGCAATCGACAGTGCGATTCTTTTCATGCGGTTCTAAGGTGCTTATCGAACATTTTTTTTTCTTTTTTTTAAGGTTAGTAGCCAAGTTAGGCAAGTCATATCACCAAATTTGGGGTCTTCAAAGTACTAGCTAGGGTTTTGATTTCGCTCTCACATTTTGCTCTTCAATCATGGAAGCATATAATATTTTTACATTACCAATTATTTTATGTAATGAATAATATTCATTGAAGTAACGAGGTTTGAGCTGGAATCATACCTTGTCTCCAATGGGTTTACCATTTCTAAAAGCTGTAAATGCATCAAAGGAAATAGTGAGTAACAGATACACATAAAACATAAGCCAAAAACGAAGAAGTTCGAAAGATTTAAAGGGAAAATAACAACAGTAATGCCACTGCCCCAAGGATTATTGGAACTAAAAATTGAAATTGCTAAAGCCATCAAATTTGATGAGGCTTTGGTGTGGCTGAGGTTGTCTGCGACAACAACTAAAATTTAGGGGTAAAAGCACCGGAAATCCGTCATGTCCACAACTCCACTTCTATGATCATGGATCTGGTAAAAATGAATTTTAAGCCCTAAAAAGTAGTTTGTATTGGACCATCAATTTTAAGTCTTTATACATACACATTAGATCTGCACCATTTTTTGAGCCTTAATTTCCATAGTTAGGGCATAAATGGATCTACAAGTCACCAAAAGGTGCTTTGGGTCCTCAATCCATCTTCAAAATGGTTATTTCAGGTGTTGCCTCATACGACCACAGCCTCGTAAAGTACGCTCCGATCAAATTTTACATATGACCTTTAAACCCATTCATAATTTTGCAAAAAAAAAAAATCATAATTTCCAAAATAAATCCAAATTAAAATTATCAAAATCAGTCTAAATTAATCCAATTTATTGAATTTTAACGAAGCAATTGAAATCCAGATAAATGAGACTTACGTAAGGTGAGAGCCCCAGAGTCTGATAGGGAATCATTGAGAAGGTCACCAATAATGTTAGAGGTGCTTTTCTGGGCATAATAAGTTGTGTAGTGATTGATGCCCACAAAGTCTAAGGAGCCCTTAATCAGAGCAGATTGGGCTTTGCTGAATTGTGGCAAACGGCTTCCAACCCGGGTTTTCATTGAGCTCGGATAGTCCCCGAAAAACAAAGGGTCCATGAACCTGCATTTTGTTCATCGAAATTTGTTGTCACTATAGTGAAAATCAGCACAGCACATATACACACACACATGCACGTATAGAGCTAGAGATTCAACCTAAAAATGAGGAGATATAGAAGTGGCATGCTGTTTTTTGTCGAAAACGATGTTTTAGAAATCGTGAGCCAGGCTTGGACCTAGCAGGGTGTCAGATCTGGATGACTAACCCTTAAATCGGGATCGGGAAGAATCTGACATCTCCATAACCTCATTTTGAGAAGTATGGTGGTTGGACTTCAGGCCGGCCTCTAACTCCGGCTTAAGACCGTGGCACGCCCGAGTCTTGACATGAGCTTTTAAAGTCTTGAGCCAGTATTTAGAAAATCGCTTGCCAATATTAGCCTATCCAGATTTTGACCGACCGAATCAAGTGCCAAGCGATTCAGGGCCAAAATACCCAAGAATCGCCCAATTCTCTATGTTTTAAATAAGTTCTTAATTTTACTTTTTATCATGATCTCTCTCTTTTTTTGGTACGCAAGACTTTTATCTCTCTCTCTCATGACTTTTTTCACTCTCTCTCTCTCATATGTAAATAAGCATGTGCGTGCACAAACTCACAAACGAAGGTACCTTAATCAATCACTTGTATTTCTATGCTTCTTTCTCTCCCTATATATTTATTACTGTACTTTTAGAGTTATTTTATTTATTTAAACGAAAGTAATAGTTAAAAAATAAATTACCACATTCAGTCTTTCTCAAAAATTAAAATTATATTCTAAATTATTATTTAATAAATGGGACTGTATAATATGAGATTCTTTATTTTTACACAAGGAAGTCCCAATCACAATATGGAATTGAATAGATGAAAGTGTGTCACAACAATCGAAAAATTTAATTTTGGACTTCGTGCCCAAACAGTGACACATCTTCAACCATCTAATATCAAATCTAACGGCCAATGACAATTGTAACCTCTTTGTATCGAAAGTAAATGGTCTCATTTTATATATTTTCAGAAGAATTTCAGGGAAAAATGCAAATATCATATGGGCAAGTTAATTACCATCCGAATTGGAAATCTTGAGCTCTTTGAGTTGCCGCGATGTCCACTGCGGAATTAGACATTGGTTCATACCACATCACATCAAATGAGATTCCAATAGACCCTTGTTGCTTTGCCTGTCTTAATGCAAAGGGAGAATAGAAAGGGTAAATTTGTCAAAATATGTTGGAGAGGAATTGCTTTACCATTTATCAATGTTTTTTATTTAATTTCAAAATTTTTATCAACAGGCACATGATTATGAGTTGGAATAAAAATTAAAGGGAAAATTTCTCCTTACACCCTATTTTAAAAAATCATTTTTCAAAAGAGATAAGGTTTTAAAATCTTTGTGACGGCATATGACTTCAAATTATTGTATCTTCCAACTTTTAGAACCCAAACAAGCTCCTTTTGACCACACACACCTCTTTCTATTTATGTCCCTTCTGTCTAAATATCTCTCCCTTCTATCTAAACATCTTTCTTTCTCTCTCTCTCTCAAACCAGCAAGAGAGAAGTTTAAGAAAGACACATTATAGAAAAACATTTAAATTGAAGGAATAGATATTTAAATTAAAGAGACCCAAATAAAAAAAAATGTGTCATTTAACATTATGTTTGGATCAAGAATCTGTTGTCAAATGGACTTATTTGGGTCAAGGGAGTTAGAAGATACAATAGTTTGAATCTTTATTCCACTAGAAAAGTTTTGAATATTTGGGTCTCTTGAGAAATAGTTTTTCAAAACAGGATATATGAAAAAAAATTGCCAAAATTAAACATTTAATATTTTAGGTATATTATTATAAAATCTCAAATAGAAACGAGAACAAGTAAAGTGGAAGAGGATATGAAGGCAAGGAAATATTCTATTTATAGCATTCAAAAAATAGAGAAAATTAAAGAAATAGTTAGAAGTTGGAACTCTGTTGGGCAAATATCCTTCTTCACAAAAAAAATTTATCTGAAATTTTGGGATCCACTTTGTAAACACCGAATCATTACTTAAAAAAACTAAGAGAGAAAATATTCGAGTTCCTAGATCTGTCCTAGAAAAAAAAAAGTTGGACGGTCTGTGTGCAGCTCTAGGTTTTGACTTTTTTCGTATTGATGTGAATGTTGTTGCCTTGCTTTTTTTTTCAGGTTGAGCGCTTGGTTAGGTAAACCACATACCAAATTCAGGGTCCTATGGATACAGTAAATTTGATCAGAGAAAATAGTAACTTTTGTTCCCTCGAACACATTAAGTATAGCTAAAAATTTACCCATTTTGGATATGAAACTGAATTTCGAATCTTACCCGAACCCCTATATGAATCCAAGATATGGATCCAACAGGTCAGATCTAGATCCAAAGAGTAGTTCAGAGCGAATTCATATATAGGTGGATCCGATCCAGTTTCCTATGTTATATAGTATTATTTTATATTGCTTTATATATAAAAGAATATATAAAAATAATTTTTTGGATCCGATCGGGTCTAATCTGAATCCCTTGTATACTGTTTGGATTCAGATCTAGATCTGAATATTTTGGATCCGGATCCCATGTATTTTTTTTAGATCCAAATCTAGATCCTAATGGGAAAAACTAGTTGTGAATCTTTTTATTTTCACAACCATAATGATCAAGGTAGAGATGATAGATTTGAGGAGTTTCATATCCAAATCCAAATCAAAACTCACCAAAAATTGCAGTTCTGGCGTCGAAAAAACCTCAAATCCATCATCTCGACCTTGATCATTATGGTTGTGAAAAAAAAAGATTCACGACCTAAAAGTAGTGTATATTGTAACACATTATCTAGACCGTCCATTTTAAGTTTTTCATATTCGATGTTGGAAATTGATTTTAGAGCCATAATAGAGATTTTCGAGGGCCAAAGTGCTTCCAAAAGAGGATTTGAGGTGAGGATTTACTTTGTTTTAAAAAAAACCTAAACTTACAGAAACTGAATCTTCTAAATTTTGACAAAAAAATTATTTCAGCACCATTTTTCAACAATCATTAAAATGCCCTTAAAAGAGAAACAAGTAAATAAGAAACCCGAGTGCATGCAGTCCCCTTCTTACAAAGTTCACAAACACCACAACCCATCTAATGTAAACCAAAGTACAAAGCGTTCACAAACACCACAACCCATCTAACGTAAGCCAAATGATATTATACTTCATTCCATGGGAGTATAATGTCCATTTACTCCCTCAGGTATAATTAATTTTAAAACCCCAAATTATGGGGATGTAGCCCCTTCAATCCATAGATTAATCTTAATAAATAAATATACCTAATTGCACTCTCTATACTTGAAAGAAATGATATTTCGAAATTGAATAGAGACCATCCAATTTTTAGATGATTTAAGATTTAGAATAATCAAATTTCAATTTTTCTTTTTTTTTTTTTGAAAATAATCATATAGTACTTCTTAGAATTTTAGATTGAAACTGTCTCAAGTGTTTTGACAAATTGGAGGAATGAATGTGTCATTTCTATATACAAGGCTCGAGGAACATTTCCCCAAAGTTTGCTTTATCAATGGGGAATCGCCAAAGTTTGCTTTATCAATGGGGAATCCCCAAAGTTTGCTTTATCAATGGGGATTTCACATTAGGTGACTAGGGCTTGCTCAATGGCAAACTCCCAACCGCCCGATATCACATCAGATGGCTCTTGTTTTATTCTTAGCAAAGGCAAACGATCTTATTGTATAATTTGACCAAAAAGGGAAAAGATTTACCTTGTATTTTGTTCTATATATGTCAACAACTGCAGCATGTGAGAGAAGAACATTATGCCCAACAATGTAGGGTTCTGTGGCCGAATTTCCGGATCTACAAAAGAGGTGAAGGAGAACAGAGCATCTTCCTGGAGCTTGTAGACCTACATCATAGCCCTGAATGGCAAAGGTGTGTGGTTCATTGAAAGTGATCCAGTGCTTCACCCTATCGCCGAAAAATTGAAAGCATGTTTCGGCATAATTTGCGAAATCCGCTCTGTTTGAGAAGAAAATAACAACAATCACACACTAAACATGTTCCACAAGCACTTTGAATGGCAGGTTATTTCAACAAGCAGCAATAACAATGAATATATTTTTATGGAAAAGTCTATTATGCTGAAAGTTTGGCATCAAACAGTATGCTTCGACTCCTCAACCACCTGATACCAACAACGGATGGTCGAGATGTGCCGTTCCTCAGCTTAATGTCCGTAAAAATTCTGAATAACTTTGAGCTGAGGGACTTCTCAACCATCACCTGTAGGAAAAGGATACTTCAGGAGCTGGTATCATACTTTTTGAAAGCCAAATGCAGTTGTAGCATAGAAACACTGAAATCTTTTCACATATTATTGTTATCATTTGTTGTTGAAATTGAAAGATAAAAAAATGGAATATATTACATGATTGTTGAGTTGAGCCATCCAATGTATTTGTCTTCGAGGGCTTGAGGGAGGTCCCAATGATACAAGGTGACATAGGGTTCAATGCCTGCAAAATTTTCTTTACTAATGTTAGAGGTGATTGCAATGTTGAAATTAAGAGAGAGAGAAATTCTTTCTACTTAAAGACCATTTAAAACTGTTAGATATAATCGCAACGTTCAAATTGAGAGAGAGAGAGAGATTCTTTCTACTAATCTTAAAGACCAAAGATATTTTTCACTACAAGATATCTAGGGGTGTAAATGGACCCAAACCTGACCCGGGTCTAGGTATGGGTCCAATAATTGGACCCTGTGGGTTGGGTCCGGGTCCAAATATTGGACCTGAACACTATTTGGGTCCAAGTCCGGGTCCATGTAGATCCGACTCAAATAGTATTATTATATAAATAATATTTGGAAAATGGTTCGATGGCGCTACAGCATTATCAAATTAAGTAAGGCACACCTCGTAACTCATCAAAAATTGCTAGTCAAGTGTTGAAAAACTTTTAAATCGATCATTTCAACCTGAACATTATGATTGTGCAAAAAAATTAGGATTTTAAATTCTAAAAATAGTACAAATTCTAACAAATCATTTAGGACCATCCATTTCGCTCTAAAAATAAGTGTTTACATATCCATAAGATCTGAACCAGTTTTTTAGTTTCAACTTTTATTGTTAGTGCTGGAGGTTAAGGTTTGAACCGTCATGAGGATTTCCGATGCCGAAAGTGCATTCTTGATAAGGATATGAGGTGATGCTTTATTTTATATTCATAAAGCCCAGGTTCTATGGAAACATCATCCATAATATTTACTATATAATATTTTAATAACATTTAAATAAAGGGATTGTCACAAAGAAACTATTTAATGGTTTTGTTAGGCTACTGGTTTATACCCTTAAAGCCCTCAACCTTTTTGGACACTTAAATACATTTGAATTGTAATACAAAATTTTTCAAGTAGGGGCATTTTTTGTTATTTAGAAAGGTAGAATGAATATTTTTATAAAAAAATAGTGGCATTCTATTAGTAGTTAAAAAAAAATTAGTATATCTTGTGAGTGATGTCACGCACCATGTCGGTGATGTCATTGTCTATTATTGTTAATAAAAGATTTTTTTTCTATTAAGAATTTCCGGTTTACTCTTGACTAATTACTTAAAATACCCTTAAACAAAAAGTTACTATACTATAGGACAAGGGTATTTAAGTGTTTAAAAATATTCAGGATTTTCACAGTATACACTACTCATGGTGTAGCCTAACAAAACTCTTTATCTTTTGTATATTGAAATCACAATCATTATTGTCCCTTAATTTTTAAAATGGGCGGTTATAAGAGTATCATTGACTAGACACAAAGTTCAAAAAAAAAAAAAATTATGATTTTGTGACTCACTCCAAGCCATCCAATTTGACATCTAATGAATGAAAATGATTGTGAT
>NW_006497450.1:1336092-1357568 GCF_000471905.2 Amborella trichopoda
GATCCGGTTCCTTTTTCGTGAATTCCGAGTCGAATCGGGCGAGTCTGGTTCAACTCGGCGATTTTTTAAACGCTGGTTATAAGGAATTTAGGATCGTTACATATCACCTGGAAATAAAATAACAATTGGTTGGTGGCTTGAATGTATACTAGGCGGTTTTACTAAAGGGTGAGGTTTTTATAGAGCCTAGGCTCTAAACAATCAAATTAGAGCCTACCTTCAAATAGGATTGAGAAATGTGGTTTCAATACTTGAAATCTTTTTCATAGCCTTGAAATATATTTTATTTTTATTTAGAAAATTTAAAGCTTTAAAAATAATGTAGATTGAGATATTTATAAAAACTTGAAAATATTGACAATTACGGTAAAAAAATGCGTTACAAAATACACTATTTCTAAAACATGAAGTCCATTTTCTTCTCATGTCCATGCATCTTGATGTCGAGATGATCAATTTGAGGATATTTAGGCACTCTTCTAGTGAAAATTTTGAGGTCGGCTCTAATTAGATTGACTGGAGCCTCGGCTCTATATAAACTTTTCCCTTTACTAAAAGTTTTATCAATAATTCAGAGTGGAGCGCAAACAAACAGTGTAATCTCGCACGGAGTGGAGCGCAGGCAGAGGTATAATCTCGCGCGAGCATAAAATCTAGAGAGTTAAATAAAGAACCCCATTTTCTTTTGAGGGCCGTGTGGACAAGAGGAAATCAAGAATTTTAGGTATTTGAAATTCAAAAAAATCTACGGATTTTTAATATTAAGAATTCTTATCATAGATTTTTCAAATCTTTTGTTTGGATATATAATATAAATTTATACAAAATTAAGAATTTAGATATTTGAAATTCAAAAGGTTCTATGAATATTCTTATCATAGATTCTTCAAATATTTTGTTTTGATGTACAATATAAATTTCATTCATTCCTTACCATCATTTCCATGTCTATTGTTTGGTAATAATATTTGATATAGTGTTTTTTATTTAATTTTTAATATATTGTCTCTCTAAAACTCAAAACTTGTGATAGTCTCTATCTCCCCCTCACTCAAAACTTTGAGATAGTTTCTCTTGCTAAAATTTGATATAGTTTGTCTCTCTAAAATTTTAATATATTTTTTCTCTCTAAAACTTAAAATTTAAAATAGTTTTTCTATCTAAATTTTTTGCGATAGGGTTTGTTACTACACTGTTTAGAAATGAAATGACATCATGGGACTAAGCAATTGTAAAAGGAGTGAATTTTCGCAAAAGATATGGAAAATTGTTTCATGGGGAGCCGTATTTCTACATTTGCGGTCAATCTAAAAATAATTGAAATTAACGGTTCAAATTCTTTCTCAATAGAAGTATTATTTTTAATTTTTTTTATTTTTTCATATTCATAATCCACCACATGTATTTAAAAAGAAAAAAGTTTATATAGAGCCGAGGCTCTAAACAATCAAATTAGAGCCCACCTCAAAAATTTCACTAGAAACGGTTGTTTTGATGCCCAAATATCCTCAAATTGATCATCTCGACATCAAGATGCATGGACATGAGAAAAAAATGGATTTCAAATTTTGGAATAGTGCATCTTATAATGTATTTTTGGACGTCAATTTTCAAGGTTTTTAAATTTTCATAGATCTGCTGGATTTACGCTATTTTTAAAATTTTAAATTTTATAACTAAAATCAAAAATATATTTAAGGCTATCACACAGATCAGATTTTTAATATTAAAACTGAATTTCTCGATACTATTTAAAGATACGATTTACTTTGATTGTTTAGAACCTCGGCTCTATACAAACAACACCCATTTAAAAATTAGGTAAAATATCGATCTCAAAAATAGATTATTGAGAGAGAACTTATTTCTACAAGGACTCATAGAAAAGGTGTCCAAACGTATTATTCCTCGTCACTATGCATTTTCCTCTTTCTTCTCTCACTATATTTCCCTCTCTCTCTCTACGTTCTCCCTTTCTCTCTCTACTTCCCCTCTCTCTCTCTACGTTTCCCTCTCTCTCTCTCTCTTTCCTTTCTCTCTCTCTACGTTTCCCTTCCTCTCTCTCTCTCTACTTTTCCCCGTCTCTGCGTTTTCCTCTCTCTCTGTTTGAGTTTTCGGACAATCTCTCTCCACAGTTCCCGACCACACGTTCGCTTTCTCTCTCTACATTCCTCCCGCGCAGCGCAAATTTCCACGAAAAGTCAATTTCTTTCCGCGTCCTCTCTCTCTTAAATTTCCTGGGTTCCTTGATCATCCTGATTTGTAGAACCAGCACTGTGTAGTGAGAATCTTAATTAGGGTGTTATTTCCTCTGAAGCGCGCTTACTTCACTCAAGCTCTGCAATGGCTCAGGTGTGTAAATTCAATCTCCATCCTCAATTCAATTCCTTTTTTTAAGCTTGTTTTGCCTCGTCCTCAATTCTCTCTCTTCCCCAAACTTCCTTTCTCTGCGCTTCATGTTTCTTTTTCCCATTTCTCCGTCTCTCTGTAGCTATCTTCCAAATTTTCTTAGTGTTTTCGCTTAGTAAGATTCCTTTTTTCATTTTCATTTTCATTACCCATTGTTAAGCTGATGTCTAGAGTGTAGACCGAATTTTCCCGCAATTTAAATCTGGTTTTAGTTGGAGGTTGAACCTTTGTTTCCATGAATAATTTTTAGGGTTTCTAGCCCGTGTCAACATACACACATATGCGTTTTATGTTAGATATATAGGAGTTATCGTCTTGCTTCATTGTTTAATACCTTAAGATGCTATTGCTTGGTGGCTTAGTTCAGCTGGCTTTTTTAAATTAATTTGTTTTTTAAGACTTTGATCTATTTTCTTCAACTTTCTAAGGTGAATCTAATATTATTTCTAACGTTTAATTGCAGAGAAATCGTTTACCAGATCATTCTGGGCATGAACATGGTAATTCCTCACTCTTTCTCTGGTCTTTTTCTTTCTCTTATAAGCTTGAAAATGCTTCATTTCCTAGTTTTCATTTGATCTTATTTGTTATGTTATAAGTCATAACTTAGAGTATAAGATACTAAATGATTGAAAGTACCTTATCCTTTAACCCTACATGCAATTTTTCGACATTGATAATTCCCGAAAATTGGTTTTGCGGATTGAACAGATCGTCGAGTGAAGGGTTCCGAGATTTTTATTGGAGGCATGCCTCGTAGTGTAACTGAGAAAATAATTAAGGAGGTTTGGTTTCTACCCTTTATGTTCTAAACATATTGGTTAATTTACTCCCAATTTTTCTTTTATAGTTAAAATGGCTAACAATAGTGTGACAACAGGTGAAACCGATGTAAAAAGACAAGCACTCGGGTTGGCACTTGCTAGGTTCCCTAGGCTAAGTCAGGTCTAACAGAGTTGATCGAATCTGTCATAGACTCGACTCAGTCCAAACTAGTGTTCAGAAATTCGGCATGGCCAGGGGACTTGGCGCCTTAGCCGACCAAGTGGACTCAGCTGAGTCCCGCACAATCCAAACCCCCATCCCCCCCCTCCCCCAACCGAAAAAACACAGTCACACACACAAAAGAAAAAACATAGAAAAATAAAAAAGCTAAAAATTAAGAAAAAAACATAAAAGATATACTAGAAATCATTAGAGGTATACAAAAACTCTATAAGGGATGGATTATTGAAAATTTTGATTCAGATAAAAAAATAAATCTGAAAATTTTTAAAAAGGGAAAAAATATGAAAGTTCATAAATCACCTTAAAAACTATCAAAATCATCCAAAAAACTAATATGGTGGTGTTTTTCAAAATTTTGACATTATTTTTCTATTTTTATATTTTTTCCCTCCTTAATATGGGTGGGGCAAGCGGCCCTAGAACTCGCCCTAGAGTTTTAAAAAATGCTAGGCGGCCTACCTGTCGCCCAACGCCCAGTCGCCCTGAGGTGAAAACTTGCATATATGTGTTGTTCAGAAGCACTTATATGTATACATTTGTGTTGATTTTGTATTTATATGTTTTCTAATTTCTATCTTACTTTTGCCATGCAAATATATATGCTTGAATTTTGAAATGCATTAAAAACTTCAAATCATCGAAAATTTAGTGAAAAAAGTAAAAAAAAAAAAACAAGTCCATGGTTTATTAGCCTCCAACTATCAAATCCAAACTAGGTATGCCATACTCAATATTGGCACATGAACATAACCACAACTAGACAAGAGGAAATACAATAGAGAAGTATGACCACAATGATCCCAGTTAGCCAATATCATGATCCCAGTGATAGATTATTGATAGTGTCATTTGTAGGGTTTGAGTTTTTTTTTGTTTATCATCTGTTTGGGTTTTTTTTTTTTTGAATAGGTATCATCTGTGTGGTTTTACAGAGGATTATGTGTTATTAATCTATGAGTATTGCTTTGAAATTGAAGATGGTGTTTTTTTACTATTAAGGTCCTTGTTATGATGTATTACACTGATAATTTTGTTGTGTTTACAGGTTTTCTCTGCATTTGGAGAAATTGCAGAGATTCGTCTGATGAAGGATAAGAGTGGCATCCCAAAGGTTTTGAATCTATTGATCCTTGTGCACTATTCAATTAATCATTGTATTCGTTTCTTTTTTTTTTCCTTTTTTGTGGGTGTGTGAATTGACGTGCATGCATGTGCATATGTGTGGGGTTTATTGTTTATCCTTCTTTTCATTTTCATCAGTGACCCTTGCAACCAGTTATAGTATTTGCCTTTTCTTTACAGGGTTTCTGCTTTGTAAGGTACACTACCAAACAAGCTGCTTTGAGGGCCCAAAAGGAAAAAGACCAGACTCTGGTAAGTGGGAATTCTGAATCCTGTATAGTGTAAAGCATTTTTGTCTGTACTTGTTGTCTTTTTAGTTCCTGGCCTTATTTGAGATCAAATGCGCATGTTCCAGTTTTTGTGGCTTTGAGTTATGTTTCTTTATAGGAATGGGCCCTTGGCCTGCATGGTCATACTGGCAGAGCAACAATGTCACATCAATGGTTCCATTTCTACCTTGTTAACATGTCAGGGCGAAAAAAAAAAAATTGCATTTCCTTATTTAAGTTGCCCTATCTATTTTAGAAAAATGAAATTCATCTTTGGATTTGTCTACTATGCATATGAACTAGAGTGATATTGTTCTATTAGCTAGTTTATTTGCATAGAATTTTTGGAATGTCTGGCCCTGTCATCTGCTGCTACTTTTACCCTGATTTCGTTACTTTTAATAGAGGAGGAGGCAGTTCATTTCTGTTGTGTATGTCAATGTTCAAAAATAGTTGAAGAATAAAAGCAACAATTGTAAAAAAATAGAAACTATCTATTTTCCTTTTGGGTAGTAAACATAAAGTATATACTCGTTAGTCACACATCCTGCGATTGGAGATCCAAAATTGATGGGATTTTCTGGAACATATGTCAAGGTCATCACAATTGCAGAACAAGAGAGAATGAATCCTGGAAATGGAGAAATCTTACTTATTCTCTTCACAATTCGGTGATTGGAGAGCCATGCTTGGTTTCAATTGAGTTGGACCCCTAATTTGATGCCTTGGGTGAGCCCTGTCGAGGCAAGACAATGGTTTCTTTCCTTTAATAACAGTGTTCAGACAGCTCTCTCTTTTCTCTTACAAATTTCATTTTGTGTAAGGGCTTCTGTTTGACATATCTGTGGTCTTGAAAACTACACAAATTTTAACAAAGGGTTTAATAGTACATAGTAGTTTGGGCTTTCTGCCAGTTTGAAATATCTTGTTTCACTTACCAATTGGAATGGTCCCCACACTACAGCTACTAGGGAAGAGAATTGGTGTTGCTCCATCATCAGATCAGGATTCCTTGTTTTTGGGTAACCTTCGCAAAGGTTGGTCTCTCTCTCTCTCTCTGTCTCTCCTCTCCTCTTCCCTCCCACTCTCCCTCCCTCTCTCTATCACAAAATAAATATATCGAGGTCCAAGTATTTTGTAATGTTACTATATTAATCTAAAAATTCTTAAGTGTTGTTTTCATCTCTCTGTTTCAGAATGGGGCTTCGAGGAATTAGATAAAATGATTCGTGAGGTAAAATGCCTACTATAAAATTTCCATTCTTTGTGTTGTTATTCTGGTGGCTCTTTGTTCAGAATGAATTTTCTGATTGTAGGTTTTTGAGGATGTTGTAGCGATTGATCTGGCAATGCCTCCTAGCAGTACGGGTTCTTCTGACAGAAGGCGCCAGAACCGGGGATTCGCATTTGTGCGATTTCCCTCTCATGCAGTGAGTTCTCAGTTGTTGCTCCTCCACTTTACTTATGCGATCTATATTCAATGAAACATTCTGGCACACAGATGGCACTTCTTCTACCATAATTTTGTGATTTCTGTCCTTGGATCTTTGATCTAGAACTTCTGGTTGTATGTAATGTGCATATACCTTATTAGTTTGAGATATTACTGATTCTGGCATACCCTTTTGATTTGGTTTATTGGCTGTCACAGAAACATACGTTCGACGTGCTAATTGCTGCCTCAAGTGCTCCTTTATTTCCAAGTTATTCACCTCAATTGCAAAGTTCCCAACGTCATATCTTAGTCATGTGAATGCTAAATCGTGGTCATTTGCAACTGTGGCAATTCATTGTTAATACGAATTCTTTTAGATAAGGGAATCATTCTTTATTTTGTGAAATCATCTTTCATTTGTACTTCCTTACTTTTCGTATGTCATTTTCTAAGAACTGTATTTACCTGTTCACTAGATATTTACACTTGAGGAAAATTGCTGTTAAGTCTATCTTGAATCAGTTCCCAACTTCCTGTAAGATTTCGAGATAAGAAAAGAACTCCAGCTCATAGCTATTACATATGGTTATTCTTCCAGACTCCTGAATACTCTATTTTGTATAGCTACTCTCCCTCTAAACAGAAGGTTTTCTTTTCATGGCTTTGATTACAATGATCGTGGTTCCATGGTTGTTTTGGTGTTTGCCATCCATTGTACCTTAATTTAACATAATTCTTCTACCTGAAATTCAGTCTTCTATTCTTAGAAATTGGTGAAATTTAGTGTCATGCTTACTTTCCTTGCTTATCACATATGCTGTTTGTGGTTTGTACTTTGGACTTGGAACCATGTGCTCATCACTTCGCGAGCAGGATCAACTCCCAATACTTTTAAGTAGGAAGGTTGGACATTGGCCTTTCCATGGTTCTGAATATGTGGAAGTATGAATGGCCCATCAAAATGACGTAGTGGCTTCTCCATTTGGTGTGGTACTGTACAGTTTCATCATCTCTTGTTTATTGTGCCAAAGTTCATACGTGAACAAGAAACCTGATTGGAATTCTAACACCAATCCATTTAATTGTTGGCCTATTTTGCTTCTCAATCTTTTGAGGGAGTTAGAGATGTGAGCATGGAATCAAAAGTCTGGTACTTGCATTTCTGTTTACCTCTGAACTATTGGCTCTGGAATATATTGAGGTGTTTAGATCAATGATTTGAATCATTGAAATTTTCACCAAAAATGAGACACGGATGGTGATAGATGAGTGCCTATGGATCCTCACGCCCATTACTGACTTAGAAAATGGATCTTCTGCTGTGTGTTGAGCTCTTGTTCTAGTGAGAATAAATTTGGCAGTCAAGCTCCTTTTTTTTAACGGAACCTGTAAGAATGGCACATGCAATTACGGGGGTGAGATTTTGACATTTTCTAATGAGACTGTAAGTTGCCCCACCTATTACTGGCTTATGGAATCTGTTAGCTATGATATGTGGAAGACAATGTACCATGTTTATTGATGAGAAATTTAGTCCATTTTGTTTGACACCTGAAATTGGCTCCTGGTAAGTGCCACTTCCAAGCTTAGATTACATGCTAATCCTGGGTCTCTGTGTATCTGTACGCCCCTTAACCTGGACTATGCCATCAATGATCATATTTTTAACTTATTCGGTTCCCTTATGGGTATTATGCATTTAGGCTGCCATCTATTGGTTAGAATGAGTTACGGGGTGACTTCTTGAGAAATTCCATGGCCGAGATTCTCTATGATTCTGATCTTCAATCTCCCCATCATTACCAAATTTGTGGCACTCTTTGGCAATACTTATAGTGGTTTAGTTTCTGTAGCAGATTGTGGCATGCTGTTTCTAAGCTGTGTCTGATTTATTTTATCCAGTTGATCCTGTGGGTTTTGATTTATTATTTATTTCTAAGCTTTTGTGAAAGGTTCTAAGTAGTTGACTATCTAAATTTATTATATGAAGTGGGAATTAGTTGCCAATCCTTGACCTTTTATTTTAATCGGTGAATCAGCTTTCATTTATCCTTATGAATCTGTTCCTTGGCCTAAATAATTGCTTTATTTCTTCATCTATTTTTTTGAGAACATTCCTAAGGGTATGCTGGTATTTTACATTACTACCCTTGTTCTAAACCTTCACCAACCTAGCTCAAGAGGTTGTTTTGACTATAACTGTATCATGTATGGTAATCCCATTCAGAGCTGGGTTATGATATGAATTGCGTGCAACCTGTTGAACCAGCCTGTTTATATACTTGGATGGTGGGGTTAGGTTCTTTGCATTGAATTGGTCTATTGCTATCATCCATTATTTCAAAAATGTTAAGAACTTATTACCCGTGAGGAGCTTCTAGGGACTTGGGAAATTTATGCATAGAGTTCACAGATGCCTGGGTCATGTAATAGTGCTGGTTACTTCTGGTCATCACAGCACATAACTCTTTGTAATGTTTGGGTGTGGGACTGCAGGATAAGTACTCACTATTCATGATGACATCCTCTGGTGAGATCATACTTCTCCCTGGAATTATATCTGTTTTGAGTCATTAGCATCCCCTTGTGACCCATACAAATGAGTTTTGAAGAATGAGTTCTGGAATATTCAATCACATGTTGACGCCAACCAGACAAACCCAATTCTCTCTTAAATTCGGCACGATTGGTACTTGTGGGAAGAAAATATCCACGAGTGATCACTGGGCATTGATGTGTCAAATCTGGAATCTCTAATTTCCATGTATATTACAATTAAATATTGAAATTTTCTGTTCATGTTTGTGTCTACTTTGTTTTATAAAGGATTCATGCCTTTGTTAAAATTATGGCCAAGTTTTGGCTGAAAATTCGGCATATGATGCTGAAATAGATTTGAATGATAACGCATTACAAGCCTAAAGCTCTGCTGACAGGATTCTCAGTTACAAGGCTGGGGTCCTCTCAGATAGGTCTTCTCTTGCATCTGATCTGAGTATGCATTTACGAGAGGGTGGATGCTAGGCTGTTCATTTAGATATTGTCATTCATGGCCTCTTTCCATACTATCAGTAATCGAATACAGTTCATTGGCATTCCCTGCTGTGGGAAACCAGTGTCTGATGCAATGACTGACTACCATAAAGTTCAATACCACATGGCGACAATGTTGTTTTCCATCCTCTGAACGTTTTTAGCTAGAATTCTTTTCTTCTCACTCGGTTTTTGCATTGAGAGATCCACTTTGCATCATTATTTTCGTACACATCTATCTGTATACGCGTTATGTTGCAATCTCATACAGTTGCTTCTATCTTCCAAACAAGAGGCTGCCCTTTCTTCGGAGTGCAATGAAATTGGTGAAGTTTTATGGCACTCTAGTGCTGATTGTTCTCTTATTTTGTTCATAACCTTATCATCTTGCATTCTTACTTTGTTTATTATATTAATTTGTTCAATAAAAGAAAAATGACATGTGGCTGCAATTTGTCTCCTGGTCTGTCCTTAAACTTGAGACATTGGTGTCTATTGTTGGGCTTTACTTACTATTTATGGTCAGTTGGTGGTGTTAAGCAGTAGCAATTCCCATTCCACACTCAGATGTTACCAGGTCAACTGTCTATTTTTCTGTTGCCCTGTACTTGTCCTTCTAATAGATCTTTAACTTTACTCTTTTGAGATACTCTGGCGCCAAATTCCTTTTGATCAGTGCAATTAACATCTAAAAAGTCATACTTATCATCTACTTTATGCAGAAAATTGGTGAAATATATTTGCTTTTACCGTGTTCCATTGTACAATCTGAATTGATATTTCATGCTCATTGAGATATGCTGGCCATTGCCTGTGCTCTCATCTTAGAGTCCAATGGATGTTATGAAATGAGGCGATGGGTGGGGTGGCTGTTAGACAACAGCCAATCTTATCTTGTGGGTTTTCTGGAGGTTATTCAAGTTTGTGTTGTTACCGGCCATTGATTGACCATGAAATCTGGTGGTCAAAGATTATTATTTTTTTCAATCATTTGCCAAACTGGTGGTCATATCTTTAATCTATCCTATCAGCGATCATTCCTTTCCATGCCTTTCTCCTGTTACCAGTTCATGCAGCCTTGATCACATCTTCTCTTAAATTTGAGGAGTGTTTATCAATTCCGTACATACCAATAATGCCACCCTAGGACCTACGTATTTGATCCAGTCCTAAAATTCAATCACAGGCTGCAGCACGTGCGCATCGAGTGGGAAACCAGCCAGATTTTCTCCTTGGAGGTAAATGGCACCCTAGTGTTGATTGGGCCGATAGGGAAACTGATGTTGATCCAGAAGAACTGGCCAAGGTTGTTGCAATTTGCTCGATTATCTTTGTCATTGGAGTATAGCTACTTATGTTAACTTATGTTCATTCTCCATTATTCCATTTTCCTTAAAATATCAGGTAAAGATTGCATTTGTTGCAAACCTCCCCAACAACATCAATGAGGAGCATCTAGAAAGGTTGTTTAATCCATTTGGGAAGGTAATGTATGCTGTGCTTCATTGTAAGTTCATTATCATGGATTCAATGGCTTTGGGTGTGTTCATTTCCTCAAGTGATCCTTATTATTACTATATTTGTTCATGTTAGTTGGTAAGAGTTGCTGTATCTCGAAAGAGTGGTGTGCCTGTGGGATTTGTTCACTTTGCTAAACGCTCTGTAAGTTGACATTAGCATTCATTGTGCCTCTCTCTAAAGTTCCAGTAGTGTTTGTTGAAAGTTTGATGTGATTATCGTTACTTGCTCAAAAAAATATATGCTTTTTTGTTGACATCGATATTTAAGGACTTTGCTTGGCTTTTGGAAAATATTTCAATTAAGTGGAGTTTGATCCAACAAGAGCAATTGACATAACATAACTAGATACATTCTTTCTGTTGCATCTTTTTAGTGAGAGGGGTGTAATTTTGCTGAGCATGGTTCCATGGGTAGTTACTAGTTACATGTCTTTCACTGTTAATTATGTTACACATGAATTATAAAACGAAAAGTGAAAGGAAAGGAAACACCTGTCAATTCTATTTGCTGTTACCTGCTTATGCATCTACTCTACAAATATTGAATATAAATCCTACTTAGGCATCTAATCTACAAATATATAGCCCTTGGTACCTAGTTTACAAAATTTGAAAACGTCGAAATTGGCGACTTATATAACAGGACATGGCATTTATATCCATGGGTAATTAAAGGTGCAATTTGATATCTACTAGGAGAAGCTGCCTGGAATTTTTTTAAAACCTGCTGTGAATCTTTTGAGGGCTGTCATGTATACGATGAGTTTTACCTATTATAGGTATTTATTTCTGCCAAATGGGTTTTAGGAACTGATGTTGGACAGTTTCAACTCATAAACAACGTTTTGGCTTGTTCACGAGGTTGTCGGTAAGGTTTTGGCTCTAACTGCCTGTATCTATACTGATTTTATCAAATACGAGCACGCTTAAGTGAATAAAAGCTCAATTATTAGAATCTGTTCTCAGCTGCTACTCCCTCAAGATATCTATAATGTACTTGGAAGTTTCCTTTTTGATATTTCCTCCTACACCATCTCTCTCTCTCAAAGGCACTGCATATTAAATTATGTATGGAAAAAGTTGCAACCTTAAAATGTGGAAATAAAGATGCACCTAAAAATCCATCGGAAAATGTTGTTTTAATATTAAAAACCCTCTAATTGATCATCTCGACATCGAGATGTATGAATATGATAAAAAGAAAAGATTTTGAGTCCCAGAAATAGTGCATCTTGCATCACATTATCTAGACCGTCCATTTTCAATATTTTCATATGTTTATAGATCTACTTGATTTTAACCATTTTTGGAGTTTAAAATTTTATAATTAGATATAAAAATAGATTTTCAGATAATCCTAAGAATTTTTTATACCAAAATTACATATTATGATAAAATTTCAAGGTGCGCCTTAATTGGATTATTTAAGGTTGCAACCTTATAGAAACCACACCCATTATGTATTGAACTTTCATTTATTTTACGATAAATATTTTTGTTATTTACCTAAACATATAGAAGAGGTAGCGTACTTGTGAGTTCCTGCCTATAACTTTGTTTGGTTTGATTTCCCAATCATATATTTACATATACATACATACATCAATCATACTCCTCATCGCGCGCGCGCGCGCACACACACACACACACACGGAAAAAGCTGAAAAACACCTATAGGCGAAAATGAATAGTGTTCGCCACTGTCACGGACTTGCTATGTCTGTGGCGGTTTATTGAACGGAGCCGCAACGGACGGCACGTGGTCCATGGCGGTTTCCGCAGATTTTGATCGTCAGGGACATGCTATGTTTATGGCAATCGAAAAATCCTCGCCGCCCTAAAAAAACGGACGGCCATGGCTCTATGGGTGAGAACCCTATAGCATCTCACCCATAGGCATGTATATATATATATATATATATATATATTCATATACATACATATATGGTTCGATTTCTCAACCAATCATACTCATCTTGTTGCATACATACATACATACATACATTATGGTTATTCTAGAATGCACCATCCTAGTGGTGAATTTATAACCTCTACTCCAAAATTTTGGACAATAGATTGCCCTTATATTAATGAAAATTACATTCATCTTTTCCTTTTTGTCAAATGAATAAATTTTCGGAAAGTGAAAACCTCATATTCGATGATTCATCTTCTAATTCTTCTAAAATGGACTTGTATTCTTTCATTGTGAAGAAAGCAAAGGGTTCTCTTTTGGCAACACTGGCAGCTTTGAACTCACTGAAGTGAATGAGATAAGGGGGCTTAAAGTAACCAGCCCTCCAAATGGGCCACATAGGAAGCTCAGAAACTAAAACAAATGGTCCAATATTTACCTCCTTTAAAACCTGCAAACGAAGGACCGTTTGAATTAGCTGCTAATGCTAACAATTATTTGTGGGCTGTCGTTCTGTTAAAAAAGGATGAAAAGGAGTAAGCACATGTGGATATACTAGTAGCATATTTAAAAATTTGAGCTAAATTATTAGCCAGCAGAAAATGAAATATTGGCTGCGATCAATGGCCTGAAGAGATTTCATACTAGTTTGATTGCAGAAGAGACTGATTGAAGCAATCTCGCCTGTCTGATAGAAAAGAAAATCAATAAGCAGTCCCTACTTACAAAGATATGCCTGGTGCCAGTTTTTAATTTCCCAGTATTGGTACACTATAGAGAGGATCTTAGACCGTCTTCCAGATGCTTTACCTCCGGAAACAAAGATATTTTAACCTCAAGTTTGGATTGGCAAAATATTCCCATGAGAACTGTTGGTAGACAAATACTTTCCAAAGAACTGGGAGCCTCTTTCCTACATGGAGCTCTATAACCAATGATTGTCCACAAATTGATCTTCATCTCACTTTGTCATGTAGGATAAGTGTCATAGTTAACAATTTGAGATGGGCAGCATAAGGAGTTATCACTAATTGACTCATTGAGAACAATGTATTTGACTTCTATATAGTCTTCCATAGTGATATATATAGTCTTCCATAGTGATATTCGCTCTTCTCCCACTCCTTTTCTTTTTTTTTTGGTGGAGGGGAGGGTTGTTATCACCTTATAATTAGTGTTATTAAAAAAACACCTGCTATTTCACAATTCACATTTTAACCACTATGTTCTTTTTTTTAGTTTTGCCACAATACCTCGGTTCAAAACTATTAACCGAACCGATCACTAGAGTTCTAGTGAGCGATTTGAAACTGATAGTTCCAGACCGCTTTGATCTAGCCTTCCATCTTTGTAAAGAATCAAAGTGGTTACAAACTAATAGTTTTGGAACACTTTGGTTCCTTACAATGAGCAATTGAGAAGTAAGACTTCTGGACTGCTTTGATTCCTTACAATGAGCTGTTTGGAACCCATAGCTTTGGACCACTTAAGATTCGTTACAATGAGTGATTTGGAACAAATAGTTCCAAATCGGGGATTTTTTGCAAAAATATAAGAAACGTGAAAAAGAGACATGGTCATAAAATGTAAAATATGGGGGGACTTTTCTTAAATATCGCTAATTATAAGGGATGTTAGCATAAATGTCCCATATTTCCTAATGGCGCTTTTAGAAACTTCTACTCCAAAATATTAGGCAATATATGGCCTCTATATTAATGAAAATTACAGTGCTCCTTTCCTCTTTTATCAAATGGGTAGAGGGCATCGAGTATAATTGTGACGGATTCCAAAAGTTGAATTTCAAAACTATCATTGGACAGTTGGGATTGTGTGATTTTTAGTTTTTTTTTCTATGAATCAGATTAATCTGATATTTTAGGGTATGTGTGCATCTCTCCCTAACACAGACAAAAAAAAAAATCAATTATCAAAGCAAAAATGACCAAAATACCGTGAAATATTTGTAGGGGTATTTTGGTCATTGTTACTGTTTGAATTACTCTTTTAATATTTCCTGTATGTGTGCCTTATTAAGGTGCACAAGCATTCAAAATTTCAAGTAAAATCGACATGTAAAAAGAATAATAAAGTTTTGAAATTTGAATTTGGAGCATTCAAAAGATGCTCATTCCACTCATATTTTCTCTCGAATGGATTCATTTCGAATTCTATCCCTTTTTGTCTTGTCACTCATCCATCTCAACATCCTCATCTCCGCTGCACTCATTCTATGAGTATATTGTTTTCATGTCTGCCTAACATTCCCCTCCATGGAGCAAAGCTAGTCTCATAGTGGTACTATAGAACTTGCCTTTCAGCTTCATTGGTATTTGGCAGACACTTAAAATTCCAGTTGCACTTTTAGGATTCATGATAAGTTTGGGCAAAATTTTATGTTGGCTGCCTCTACCTAACCCAACCCAGCTCCTTTACCCGGGCATGGGAAGGGTCAAGAGAAAGTTTAAGCTTCCTTGTCTAGCATAATAAAACTGCAATGTCATTCAGATAATGGGATTGAAATCAATAAGCTTAATGTATCATTAAGTTGTTTCTTTTCATAGTTAGATTTTAAACTAATAATTAAATATTCCCCTTGTTCCGTTTTTACCCTTTTATATATTTTTCTTTGTGGAGTGATTTTTTTTAGGACATACTTTAAATTTTTTCCCCCTTTATATTGGATTCTTAATCTTTTTAAATTTTTTCCCCCTTTATATTGGATTCTTAATCTCTGCTCATTTAAATGTTGAGCACTTAAAGATTGAAATTGCATGTGTTTTCGCTCAGCCAAATTATGCATGTTTGACATTTGACGTGTTATTGAACAGTGAAAAAGCTGGTTATCCAGCATTTCTCTTATTCAGTTATTCTTCCATGAATTCGTTGGGATTTTTCTTATTACTAGAGACGGCATTTTTGGTTCATATCTCATATGAATTATTGTGCATGTTACATGCTCACTATGGATTTATTCCTTTGAATGAGAGATTGGTAGATCTGAACAGAATAATACATGATTATACAATTGGTTTTTGGTGGCGAGTTGTTTCCATGCATGGATTACATTAGTGTTGTGCTTTTCTATTTGCATTTTTATTGATTTCTTCTTCTTCTTTCTTCCTTCACCCTCCCTCCTCCTCCTCCTCCTCCTCAACTCTTCATATCTGACTTTGATTGATTTCTTCTTCTTCTTTCTTCCTTCCCCCTCCCTCCTCCTCCTCCTCAACTCTTCATCTCTGATTTTATGGTATAGGACCTCGACAATGCAATCAACGAATTGGATGGAAAGACTGTTGAAGGACCAGAGAAAGGGACAAAGTTCTCATTGGAGGTCTGATCCCAACCTCAATATTTTAAAAACCATATAGATTAGAGTATGATATTCTATTTTTATATTCATTTTTCTCTTGAAAGAATTTTTCTGTCATGATATCTGATTTCAGTTGGATTTTATGATGCCACTGGTTTCTTGGGAATTCTAATGTATCATCATGATTTGTAAAACTTTCTTAATAAAGGTGTCAGTGGCAAGGCCAGATAACAGAGATAGGAAGCGGACTCGTGATGAATCTCAAGAAAAAATATCTCATAGGAGTGAAGGCAGATTCAAATCCTCTAGGGACTCCCCATCGTATAGATATTCAGATAATTCTAAATCAAAAGCACCTCGGCTCACAAAGGGATCAGAGGTTTGCTTTCTATGCGTTGTTGTCTATCTCCTTACTTCTGCCCATACAGCACCAACATGTCATGCATGTGCTAGAACACTTATCTTAACACGTTAGTGACATCAAATATGCTTTTCCACTTCAAGAGAAAATACAATATAAAGTGCATGTTGTTATGTTACTATCTGCAATTATGTCTGGGATATTTAATGTTAATAAATGCTGGCTAATCTTAACTAGAGAATAATACAGTTATGTTGATGGACCCATCCATTGGGGTGGGGAGGGAAAATATTTTTACAACGTAGATGATGAGTAAACATCTGATTTTCTCATGTGACAAATCAGCTGATGGGTAAACAAATATATGTTATCATGGGACAAAGAAGCTGGAGTTGTTGGCTTCATACTAACCATAAATCATTGGATAAATTAGCTGAACATGCCATGGCCACCCTAGCGTTTGTCATGTTTTGCACTGTTGGGAACTTTTCATTCATGTTAATTTGTTATTTACTTTCTGAACTGGGGCAGGTTCCTGTTGCTGCTGATCCTTATGAGGCCGCTGTTCTTTCATTGCCACCTGCAGTTACAGAGCGCCTACTTCGAATTTTTCGCTTGGGTATTGCCACTAGATATGATGTGAGTATTTGTTTCTTCTTGTTGCTTCTGAGTTCTATACCTCTTTATCTGGTCAATTACTTTTTTGGAAAGTACCTATTGTTTTGTGATTCATTGTAATGAGCTACTTAGTTGATTCTGAACCTTGAGGTTTTTTGGGCGCCTTACACTTCTCTGACTGGGTTATCTCTGGCAGCTAGACATAGGGTGCATTACTAGTCTTGGTGAACTTTCTGAGGTGGTAGCTGTCTCTGTACTTGATCAGGTTGGCTTTACACTGTTCTTGATGTTCTTTCACTTCCATTTTTTTTTGTTGTGCTTAGGGCTTTATCTTTGTATGTACTACCCCTCTCCAGTTTTTGTTGTTTTCAATCTGTCATTTTACTTTTAAATCTGCCTCTTTTCTGTTGTTCTTTATCATTTTCTATTCTTCCTCTAATTTAATTTCCATGTTTTCCTCTCTTTTGTTGTTTTGGTCTCAATGCATGACCAAGTTTTCTTCCCAATTATTAATTGTGTGGATCACACGTGTTTCAGTTCATGCAAAATGCAGATAGGCCTGGCAAAGGAGCATACCTTTCAGGGTTAATTTCAGGGGTATGCCATTTCAACGCTCCTTATATCCCATAATTGCCATTTATTTATTTATTGGCATCCAAGCTTCGTTAAACATGAGAGAGCATGTTTGGGGACCACTAATAGGTATACTTCCCCAGGGGCACACCCATTTGGTTCTTCCCTCAACCTGAAAAATCATTTTTTACATATTTGAAGGACCCAAAAATGTTCCCGAGTAGCCTTCTCCACTCTAATTTAGTTCATCCATAAAAATCTTGATTTGAAGCTTGCAAAGTGCTCCAAACCCACAATCGCCCCTGTATGAGATCTAACTGTCCATTTTGTTGAATGGTGATCAAGGAAGCTTCAATGAAGCTCCAAATCAAATATTATTTACATAGAATTGGAGGCTATTCGAGAGTTTTATGGGTCAGTTAAGGCACACCCTCACCATCCAATCAAGATTGGACAGTTGGGAGGTGACCCTCACCATCCAATCAAGATTGGACAGTTTTATGGGTCAATTAAGGCACACTCTCTCTATATATATATATATATTGCTGTCGGAAATGGTTATGGAGCTATTGTTAGGTTTTCCCTCAGTGTGTGCATGAACACTTGAGCGAATTTTTATTAGTGTTTCGCTTATCACCATCCAAAGTCCATCGGACAGTCATATGATCGTTTGATAATTTTTTATTTTTAATAATTTTTCTACAAAATCAGATTAATCTGAAATTTTGTAGGGGTGTGTGCCTTACTGAGTCGCGCCTAAATAAAATGTAAAAAATAATCCAAATAATAAAAATGACCAAACAACTCCTATAAATATTTCAGGTAGTTTTATCATGTTTGCTTGTGAGAAGTAGTTGTAAATATTTTATTTAGGTGCGAGTTGGTTAGAAGAGCACACTCTCTAAATTTCATCAGAATTTTATTTGTAGAAAAATTATTAAATTCAAATACTATCAGACAACTGTGACCATATGGTAGACTTTGGATGGGGACAAGCTATGAGCAAAATACCTTAGAAATTCGCTAAGGAGCGTTTGTAAGTGTTTTCCATAAATTATATGTGTATGTAGGCATGGGTGTGGTTTGTATAAGGTGTCAACCTTAAACAATCCAATTTAGGTGCACCTCCAAGCTCATCAAAAGATGTAATTTTGGTGTTGGAAACTTCAATGACGACCTGGAAAACTACTTCACATCTAATTATGAAATTTAAAACTCAAAAAATGGTATAGGTCGAGCAGATCTACGAACATACGAAAATACTTAGAATGGACGATCTAGATAATGTATTACAAGATGTACCATTCTTGGTGGAAATATTTTTTTCCCCACATCCGTACATCTTGATGTCAAGATGATGATCAATTAGAGGTTTTTTTCACCATCAAAACAACCTTTTTCGATGCATTTCTGAGGCATGCCTTCTTTCTACAGTTTAAGGACAGAACATTAGATGAAGTTTTCCCTGTATGTATGTAGTCAATGGGCTTTCTATTTTATGCATTACCTTAACAATACTTGTTAAGTGCAGCATGAGGATGAGAGACCTGGGTTGAATAGGAGGCCCCTGCAGTTATCGAGGGGAAGATCAGTGGAAAGAGATTCTGGTTCAGTCCGTGTTGGTCGCACTCGCTCCCCAGACTCTCTTGCTTTGCATGCTGCTTCTTCTAGGTTAGTATCATAACAAGTAGGTTTTTATTCCAGTAAGCAACTACTTAGCCCAAAAATAATTATTATAAATGACATATCTCCAGTATAGTTAGCAGGCATGAGAGTTGATGTGGGCTTGATCAAGGTTACGATAACCTGATACTTGATGAAATTTTTCTATTGATTATTTGCTTTGAGAGAACAGTCTGTTTCACCGCGTCTCTTGGTTTCTTATTTTCCACCATCATAATACCACCTTTCTCTTCCCAACGGTAATTTTTTCTTTAAACCTTCTTCCTCAAGATGATCTCTCTCTCTCTCTCTCTCTCTCTTTGGTTCTGGAGGCTCTGAACATGACACATTTTTAGATTTGTAATCACTTGTCTGCTAGAGTATTCAGTGTGCTTTTTATTGAGAGTTGATGTAGGCTTGATCAATGTTAGGCCGACTTGAGACTTGGTATAATTTTTCTATTGAATTATTTGCTTTGAGAGAACGAGTCTGTTTCACCGTCTCTTTCAGTTTCTTATTTTCATCATTATAATATCTCCTTCTCTTCCCAAATTTTTTTTGTTCTCTCTAAACCTATTTCCTCGAGATGATCTCTCGCTCTCTCTGTGGGGTTCTGGAGGCTCTGTACATGACTCATTTTTAGATTTGTCGTTCCTTGTGTGCTAGAGCATTCTGTGCGCTCTTGATTGTCAAATTGTCAAAAGGCGCTTTTTCTGTTCCTAAAGTCTCTTCTGCCTTTGTGGTTTTCTTGAGAATATGAAAATGGTTTAGAATATCTTTATGCAAACATTGATAACAAGGCCTTGGAATTAGAGGACTGGATGTGATCTCTCCATTTTAACCTAAATTTTCAGGTTCGACAGCTACATCCCACGACCATCTCTCTATCCCTCCTACACTTCGCCTCTGTCAGATGAGCTCCCAAAGCCGAGGGCAAGACTTAGCACCAATGGTGACCCAGTTTCTCTCTCATCATACCGAGCTGCACAAAAATCCTCTGGGGGCTATGGTGGCTTAAGCATTGAACGAGATTCTCGCTTTGGCAAAGTTGCGGAGAGAGAACCTCACTTTGGCCCTGGTTTAGAGAGAGATGCTCACCTTGGATCAAGTTTAGAGAGAGAGACTAGCTTTCTCTCGGGTTTAGAGAGAGAGCCACGCATGGGTTCTGGTTTTGAGAGAGAACCTCGTGCCGGTACTGGTTTTGAGAGAGAATCTCATGCTGGTACTGATTTTGAGAGAGAATCTCGCGCCGGTACCGGTTTTGAGAGAGACACTCGCATCGGTCCAGGTTATGAGAGAGGAACTCGAATCGGGTTGGGTTATGATATCGAAGGTCGCAGTTTGGGCCTGGAGAGAGAAACTCGTACTGGTTCGGGCACGGAGCGCCAACCTCAGGTGAAGTTTGACCCTTTCACAGGTACACCTTACAAGTTTGATCCCTTCACTGGTGAGCCGATTCAGCCTGATCCGGCTCCGAGGCGGGCTGGTAGCTACTATTGATCTCCTTGTTCCACAAGTTGCTTTGTCGTGAACTTATCTGAAATCTTATCTGTTCTTTTGGGATAATGTGAGGAGATTTTGAGTGGAATTTAATCTTATTGGGCATTTAGTTTTTTGTTATCATGAATATATAGTGTTCCTGATTATTATATATATATTATTATCGTTTTTGAATAGCCAATCCCAAGTTTGCTTTTGAAGTTTTCATTGATGGATGTTGGATCCTTCTAACGAATTGTTTGCAAAACTTTGTGTTGATTAAAGGGCTTCTATGTTAATAAGACCGGTTATCTTTGGCACATAGGTTACAATTTTTGATAGCTCTCACATGTGAGATCCGGCTCATGATGTTTGGGAACTTTTTTTTTTTAGGATTTTGAAACCTTCAATAATAGTATACCCTTCAGGCATTTGATTTCACATCTTATGGTTAAGGTGATTTTAACCTTATACCAAAGGTAAATTGCATTATTATTTATTTTCTCTTGATTTAATATTTTTTTGGTCGTGTTTGATGTTGATACTCGAGGAAATGATCAGATAGATTATATGTAACTGAATTACCATAAAGGTGGCTCACAAATTTTTAAATTAGATTCTAAATGAGATGGACTCATCTAACCCACTACTGTACATAAACCCACTCTTTCCCAGGTTGGTTTGTTTCTACTAATTTAGGCCCTTACTACAGAGAGGAGTCCATGTAATTGCAACTATAAGAGAGAGAGAGAGAGAGAG
>NW_006497450.1:1363847-1379877 GCF_000471905.2 Amborella trichopoda
CGTACGTACCGTTACCTACCTACCTACGTACGTACTAGACGTAACATCTACGTATACGACACCACTACTATATATATATATATATATATATATATATATATATATATATGAGGTTATGGCCCCTGATAGAGCAGAACGGCAGACCATAATTCATGTAGCCAACCTCAAATAGTTGGTAAAAACCTCTGATGGTGATCAAGTTGTTTAGAAGAATTTATAACCTTACTGGCTGATTTAAATAACCCTTCACTTAATCAAGCACACAAGAATACATATAGCATACTATGGCCAAATTTAAAACTTGGGTTCACCCCAAGCATTCACCATCAACTTTTTTTTAATCATAGCCAATTGAAGCAAAACACTGTAGAATTGTGCAGTTGCATAATAACCATAAGAAAGAGGAGAGAGGTTTGTTCATTGGGTTCAAAACGAAAAAAGTTGAGCATTGTGCAAACTCCCAAGTCTACAATAAGGATGGATCATTAAATTCGAATTGGGGGTACCAACATCAACCCTTGGATCCATCAGCTTATCACAAGAATCAGCCATTAACTCAGGCCTACGGTTATCAAGTCAAGTTCTGAAAATCAAGCAACTCATCTTCAATGTGGGATCTCTGAAATCATGTGGCTTCGGTTGTTTGATATTCTTTACATAATTTATACCAACAAAAGCTCCCTTATCATTCATCTGATCAAGGTTTTTTTTTTTGAGAAGGTTACATAGGAATGGAACTTGAGACGTAGTGCTATGAAAACCCAGGTGCTACCATCTTGACCCAAGCCCGATTCCTAGCATCTCATGAAGAATGCTATGAGGTTATCAATAATACCAACCCCAAGACACAAATCAATGATACCAGAATTTGCACTCAATGCTGAACTTGACTATATCACTAGAAAATTGAAAATCAACTTCAGTAAACACCTGATTTTCCACAAAGTCAAAAAATCCTCTAAATCACTGTAAAAACTTCATCTAAAACACTCAGATGTGAAAAATGATCGAAGTTTCTGTCTTATCCTTCTCTTGGCATTTGCAGAACAACCCAAGTGGCAAAATACAATCCTCAACTGATAATCCATAATCATGCTAATCCAGTTATCAGGCTTTAAAGCCATTTGAGAAATCCATTTCTCAAAGAGCCTTAGACAAATAAAGACATGAACATAGGAAAGCTTACTGAGTTTCACTTGAAACCTATGTCTAAAATTCTCTCAAAGCATGCCTCATTTTCTATTACAAAACCAACATTACAGCGAGCCTCAAGTGGAAGGTAGAAATTGTTTTTCAGCATGGTTTTTGTTAGAGAAAAGCATTGGGAAGCCAAATTGCCAGTTGTTTCAACATGCTTTTTGTTAGAGAAAAGCATTGGGAAGCCAAATTGCCAGTTTTTATGCTTCCAAGCAATATTTGGATGCAATCAACGATAAGGATTAGTATTCTCTCTCTAACGAGAGAATTACCATGGCAAAAACCTCTTTGAGACTGCAGGTATCTTTGAGATTGAAAAAATAAGTTACAAGGGAGTCAGAGTAGATGATTACCCCAAATATGGAGTTGTTGAATAAGAGCTTTAAGGCTCCACATGCTTCTTCTGTAGAGTGAAATAGTAAAGGGGAAAGGATTTTTTAAAGTCCTTTTCTAAGGTGGATTTGTTAATGGATAGCACTAGATTGGTTCATATTGGGTTTTGGGGTGCATGGCTTCAATGGAGCATTGGATTATTCACAGGAGAAAATGGCGGGTTAATAGAAAAAAATGGAGAGTTTTTTTGAGAGAAGGTTAACGTTAATTAAAAAGGAGAATGTACAAGTACAAAAATGTGCATCCTCTCAAGGGAGCAATATACAAAATTCACCCGGATGGTGAAGGATACACAAAAATTCTATACAACCAAGGCCAAAAAAAAAACAAGAAGAAGAAGAAGAAATAGGGTCACTCTTTTCCACATCTGAAATAGGGTCAATCTTCTCCACATTTTTTATGAGCTTTCAAGTAATTTTGAAATTGGAATGTACTTGTAGACTTTAAAGAGATAAAATGGTATTACAGAAAATGGATTCCAAGAGGAGGTAGGAACCATAGAGAGAAAAGCACATATACTACGCTCCCTAGGGAGTATAGTTTACTTCTACTACCTCAGTCAAAAGACCTGTTTGGGAGCATTTTTTCAATCTGAAATTTTGGGAACCACTTAAGAATAAGTAGATGATTATTCTCCAAAAAAAAAATTGATATTTGAGTTTTCTATCACTTAGTTCTCACCATCTAAAAATTGGATGGTCTCTATTCAATCTCAAGGCATTATTTTCTTTCAAGTGCATAGAGGGTTAAATCAGGAATTTTTTTAACTAAGGTTAATATATAGGTTGAAGAGGTTACATCCCCAAAATTTGGGGTCGTAAAATTAACTCTAAGTGGGGTTTTACCCGAGGAAGTAAATGAACATTCTACATCTCGCAGGTGTAGAATATCTTTTGGCTAGAAAGAATGGGCAGTCTCCTTCACACCCGATTAGTTTTTCCTCAACAAGACTCGAAAGAAATGGTCATGAAATAGGATTGTACATGTAAGTGATGAGTTTCAGACACAAACAGTGGGACTAGAGAAAAATAGTTGAAACTAGTCTCGTGGGAAACGATATGGATCACGGGGCTCCAAACTCAAATCCTAGTTGGAAAATTCTATCCATCTATTAAGGGGTTTTGAGAATCAATGGCTGCAATGGACCAAAAATACTTTCTATTTCCAATTCTGTTCCATAAGAGTTGAAGTAAAACCTGCTGCAGGCTTAGTGCGTCTACGTGCATGTGAGAGATGGATGTCGTAACTCACCCATATAAAGTGCCATTACAGATATCCATCCCTTGATGCTTTGCTTCCCGTGTGAAGTGCACCAAAAACCATCCCTACATGCCTTTTTTTCAAGGATTAAGAAGTCAGCATCAGGTAAGTACTCGATAGGGTCCCGTCCCAAGTCACTCAGTCCAACCCGGGCAAGCCTGTCAGATATCCATCCGTTGATGCTTTTTAGCCACCGCTTGTTTCTTCCTTCTCTCTTTTTTCCCTTTTCTAAAGGACATGGAACGAAAGGTCCTTCCTATTGTTGTGATCACTAATTTGTATTCTTAATTTAAGCTTATACCAAATGAATGGTGAGGTCATACTAATTTGTATTCTTAGTTTAAGCTATACCAAATGAATGGTGAGGTCATTGTTCATGAAATGAATATGGAACATTGCAAGTGACCTATTGTTGAGGTAAACGATATGACTAAGTAAAACAATTAAGTAAATTACTTGGCTAGAGTATGTCCAAGTAATCTGGAAAAATCATATCATCACAAAATAAGCAACAACAAAATCATATCATCACAAAATAAGCAACAACAATCTATTGTTGAGGTAAACGATATGACTAAGTAAATTAATCAAGTAAATTATTGGCTAGAGTTTGTCCAACTAATCTGGAAAAATCATATCGTCCCAAAATAAGTAACACCAATGAACATCATGTATAACAAATGGTCAGTCAGAATCACAAGTCGTATGCAACTGATAAGCAGAACAAATACAGATAAGTCCTTGATTGCTTTATGTTTCAACTGTACAAAGGCAGTAAATAAAAAAATGAAAAGAAAAGGAGGGACCCACCACAACACTACATTTGACCCCACCCTACAGGGAGCGAGAGAGAGAGACAACCATCCAGAGTTCTTATTCCAATAACATAAACAGAGTGTGTGCATGTGTGTGTGTGTGTGTGTGTGAGAAAGAGACCAATTCACTGCACAACCATCCCACAGTTCTTATTCCAATAACATGAACAAGCCCAACATACTCAATTTCCCTCACTTCCATTCAAGCATGTCTAACAACCACAAGACCTCCTCCTCAGAATTTGCAGTGTCACAAAAGTCCATCTCAATTCCGAAAACATCAACCTTTCCTCCACAAGACTCCACCAAAAGCAAAGACAACCACGCCCTAGACTCCGACACAAACGGGTACAAAGGCGAGAATTGTAAGTAGTCAAAGGCCAAGGCTCTAAAAGCAGTTCTATCAACATAATCAAACCTAGAATTCTCTATAATACAAGCGATCTTATTAGTATCTTTACGGCTCACAAGCACTGATGCTCGAGCCTCATCTCCATCAAGCATAGAAAACCTAGACTTCACTGATGTGGCCATTTTGTACGTGGGTCCCTCTAAGTGGGACCTCATGGGCTCACATATTCCTTGAGGTGGGACCTCTATCCCTTGCCTGAGGATGGGACCTGCAATGGCTTCCGAGAAGACTAGTTGGTCATTTGACCAAAGGTCAATGAAAAATTCTAAGTCATGGAAGGTCAGTTTAGGAGGGGGAAGAGGGCGGCTTCGAGTTTGTTTCGAGAAGGTTCTGAAGAGATGGTGGTAAGTTGTGGAGGGGGGTTGGGGCTTCTTGCAAATTGAGGGCCACTTTTTGGCACATAGGCAACGCCATAGGTAGTCATCTTTGGCTGTGTCCCTCCATTGCTTGCAAACGCACATGCATGATGCAAGGTCGGAACCATCAAGGAGAGGGAAGACGGCTTTTAGGACCTCGCCATGTGACCAATCATTTGACATGTTGGATGAGAGAGAGACAGAGAGAGGGTAGGTACATATAGAATCAAATGTGATAAAGAATATGGATAGGCTTCAAAGACAAATGATATTATAGCCTTCCCTCACCCCCTAAACAAGTAGAATGAACAGAGTGGAAGTTTGACACGTTATTCAAATGAAAAGATGAGGTATCGATGGTCAAATATATGGAGGAGCATATGATATCAGAAAAGCTTAACAGGTAGAGGGAAACCAGTAGCAAAGAAAAGTTGAGAGGTTTTAGTACCGAAGGAGTCAAGACAATACGTCAACTACAATCTTACCTGCAAAAAAAATGACAAGAGATTGAGAACCAGAAAAAGATTAGCCCTACCTCTTATACATTTATTACAAGGCCCTACATGTTTTCCATATACCGACAAGTATTCTGGATATTTATTTCTTCATTCGAATATGGATAGAGAATATTATGGGCAGTTTTGAACTTTTGATTAGCTTTCAAGCTTATTTGTTCAAATGGAAATGTACCTCAGAGAGAATTCTAAGATCCAACATGCATGCGCAATAATTAATAAAATCTATAATATTCCAGCTGTAAAGCATATGAAAACCACTTATGATAAAATGAAATTTCAGCACTAGTTACCTGGTCTCGTTCTTACACATTATCAGTGCTTAGCTCATCAGCCAACAGTTTCTTTGACTCTTTATGAAATTCATCTTAAGAGACAGAAAAATTTGCTCACAAATTCTCTATCTAAAATGTGGACAATCAAACCACTGGAAAATATTTTAAGCATAGCTAAGTCATTTATCAATGCCAAGCAAACCAAGATTACTGAGCACTCTACCACAGAGTTGTTGACAGTTTGCCGGGCCAGCCCTTGAACTTTCGGGCCAGACCTTGTGTTTGAGCTGCATTCAGGCCCCAAGTTAAGGCCCGTGGGCCTCGCTTGGATCAGACTAATCTTGTGTTATTTCCGGTTTGGACCAGGCTGGGGCCACCTTTGGCCGGGCATGAATTTTATACATCAAGTGTTTAAATAAATAATTTAAAGAGGATGAACCAAAGAAGGAAGCTCCCTCAATCATTACAATAAAAAAATCAATGCAACAAAAATACCTCCATGTAATCATCTTTTATAAGTCTCCTGGGCCCACCCTTCCCTCTCTTGAACGATGCAGGACTATGGGAACGCCGAAGTTCCAAACCAAAAGAATCCCTCCCTCTCTCTCTTCATTTTCCTCTCAGACTCTCACCTTCTCTCTCTCTCTGCAAATTTACTTTTCCGAGAGGGAAGCACAAACCCAATCAAATCCTCTACTTGAGATGCCAATCATTATTTTAACCCCACAATTGCAAGTACGCACCTCCAATGCTACCATCCCCTAAAACACTTCATCAAAAACTCACAAAGCCCCGTTTACTTTCTCTTTGTGGGTCATTTGGTCTTGACTCAAGGCCATGGAAATACCAAAGAAGCTCCTATGGTACAAGTACCATGCCATCTATGAATCTCTGGTCTATCTCTCTCTCTGTCTCTGGTTCTTGTAGAACCCAGAATACTAGTCACTTTGAAGTTTTTCCTGGTCTCTTTTGGTTTCCAACTCTCTTGTCCTTGTGGCCACCATTATCTTTGGAAAAACTGCTTCTTGAGAAATGGAATCTTTAGAGAGGAGAAGGGGAATTTTCAGGTTGGTTAGAGAGAAAAGGAAGAGAGGAATTTGTGAATACCTCCAAAGGTTCAGTTAGCTCCTCTAATGGCCTCTAAAAATCAGTGGCGCATCAACACGAAGGTGGGGTTCTACTGTTTAATAGCTCCATGGGTTCATGGGTCCCAAGAATGAAGATGCAGGTTCTCACTGAGAGAGAAAACAGACGATGCCTCGTTGAAAATGTATTTTCTCTTTTTAATCTTCTTTTTTTAAAAATTCAATTAACTTTGTATTGAAGTAAAGTGTTATGTACATAAAACAACCTCCCCTAGTCAGGGCAGGCTGCAAGGCCCACTTAAAGTCGGCTATACAAGGAAATGCAGTATCACAGAACTACACTCCCTATAGAGTACATAGAAAAGGAGTCATGCTCTTGAAAAGGTGTAGCACTGGTTCCTAGCAGCGCCATGGCAGAATTGGCCCCTTCTCTGGCCAAGGTATCTGCAGCTGAGTTTGACCCTCGCCAGATATATCTCCAAGTGACAGACAGGTTAGCGCTTAGGAGCAAACTTTCGTCGAAAAAGTTGGCCAGTCTACATAGGCATGTGGAAGAACCGGAGGGCCAATGGATGACATTTTGGAGTCGCCTTCGACAATCAAGGAAGTACCCCAGCAGAGGTCAAAAATCTTGAGGCCCTCTAGGAGGCCGAGGGTTTGGGCAGTGTTGGAGTGTGAGTGACCAAATGGACTTGGAAAAGGAGAGCAGCATCATCCCTACATGGTCTCAAAAAATGCAATGCTGGTTGGGCCTGGGTTGCTAAGAGAGCAACCATCAAAGTTGGATTTGACATGCCCGAGGTCAGGGGGTCTCCATAGGGAAGCCCGGGGAATGTGTGTGGGTCTGGTATGCAGTAATGCTACCCAGTTAAGAAGGAAGTCCGAGGGGGAGAAGTGTTTGAAAAGGCTGTGAGTTTTGGACCAGAAAATGGCACAGTGCTTCACACGGTATTTTAATGCTTCCGTGGTCTTGAACTCATCACGAAAGATCCAATTATTTCTCTGGGTCCAAATCACTCAAGGGGTGGCTGCGACTGACACCTTCTAAAGCAGAATGCAAGCTAAAGCCCAAGGGAGTGGGTGCAATGAGGTGAAGAGATCAGGGACATTTCTCGGAGTTACCCAATACCACCCGAAGAGTTCTAGCAGGTCCCCCGACAGGTTAGTGGCCACCTTGCAAAGGATGAAGAGGCGGGGGTTCGTTTCTTTAGCTATTAAGCACATCATGCATCTAATAGGTATGGGCAGTCCCCTTTTTTGTATCTGGGTCCACTGTCAAGGCTCACTCAGCTAAGGTTATCCAATTGAACACCTGTATTCTTGGAGGAATAAAGGGAAACCAGGCCTTCGGCACGGAGGGGGAGGAGGGCTGACGGAAGGGATGTTTGTAAAAGAAAGCGATAGAATGAGGAAACTGAAAAGATGCCGGAGGCAGCATTGGACCAAACCATTAAATCATCACCTTGGAGGGGGAGGAATACTGTTTGGATCAAAGCAGACAAAGCAAGGAAGTCATCAATCTCATGATCAGCCAGAGAGCTCCTGAAATTGGGATTCCAACTTCTAGAGGGTCCCAAGGCGTCAAACTGCTCCACAACTGTCCCCTGAGCATTACGAGAATGTCAAACAGTCTAGGGAAACGGGTGCATCACCAAGCCAGATATCCAACCAAAATCTCACCCTGTGGCCTGATCGAGGTAAAAATATGATCTTAAGTTTGAAGGGGGAAAGGCTTTGGAGGATGGATCTCCATGCTCCTGAGGGCTGGCTACCAACCCATGTGTGGGGCACCCATTCATAGGGAAGGAGGCGATATTTGTGGCAGACCACTTGCTGCCACAGATGGTATCCCTGGGTGGCCAACCGCCACCAACACTTGACGGGGACGCCGCTGTTATTCCTTTTTATACTGCTAATACCCAGGCCCCCCAAGGTGCTTGGGCAAACAAACCGTATCCCAGGATGAGGTGGAATGTAGAGTTGTCACCTTCAAGCAACCATAGAAAATTATGCATAAGCTGCTCTAGTTAGTGAGCAATGCGTGAAGGTATATGGAAGAGGGACATCTGAAAGATGGGGACATTTGATAGAGTAGCCTTGGTAAGGGTAATTCCAGTGTTTCAAAAATCGCTAGGCAGCACCTAGGCGGTCGGGGGGGTCCAGGCCACCCAGTGCCTGGGCAGGCACCCAGAACCTGGGTGGCCTAGTAAATTTTTTTTTTTTTTTTGGTTTCTCTCTCTCTAAAATAGCCTCTAATGGGTTTTAGGTTCATTTGAAACCTAAAACCCACAATTTTGTACATGTAATATAAAAAAAATGACCCAAAATGAACCAAAAATGGCCTCAACGAGCGGCATTTCAGACCTTGGGCAAGGCGTAGGGCGCCGCCTGAGGATAACCGCCTAATTTGGTCGCCTAGGCCTGGGCGATGCGCCCAGGCCTTCTGGACCACCTGGGTGGCTGCCCAGGAGCTGGGCGGTCCGCTTTTTGAAACACTGGGTAATTCTACCTGCAGACCAGAGGAACCAACCCTTATACCCAGCAAACTTACAGTCAAATTTATCTATAAGATGACTCCATTGGCTATATTTGGGCTTGCCGACACAAAGGGGTAAACCTTCGTATGATGAGGGTAGTTCGTCTACGTCACAACCCCATCTATCGGCAAAAGAGGAGATAGTATGGGCATCAGCAGCCACCCCAATCACTCTGGTTTTGACCTTATCACCCTAAACCTGTGCCCAGTTCGAAACACTTGAGGAAGAGAAGCAGGCAATCAACTTGTTGACAGTCAACCCCACAAAGGAGGAGGGTGTCGTTTGCGTGTTCCAGGTGGGAGATGATTGGTCCTCAGTTTTGTATTTGAAAACTAGTGGTAAGGCTGTGATGATACAACCTCTCAATGGATTTGCTAAACACTTCCCCTACTATAGTAAAAAGGAAAGGGGAAGAAACCTTTCGGAGAAATCTAGAAAAGGGGAAGAAAACCAGTGGTAAGGCTGTCATGATACAACCTCTCAATGGATTTGCAAAACACTTGCCGAGGACCTCTAGAAAAGGGGAAGAAACCTTTCGGAGAACCATTCATAAGGATTGAGAAGAATGGACTAGAAATACATCCTTGGATCCATCTTTTCCAGCGGTTTCGAAAACCCATCCTAGACATAGCTTCTTCAAGGATGGCCTAGTCCACATGCTCATAGGTCCTCTCCAAGTCCAACTTGATGACGATGCTTGCCTTTTGAAGAGATGGATAAACTCGTGAGCCGCCAAGGCTGCCCTATCTTGGCCCAAGTATGTGATGGCTTTCAGAATTTCTTCTTCAGTGAAGAGTCTTTCCAACCATTCTGCCTTTTTAAAGGGGATGGAGAGGAAGGGTAGATCTGACATAGGGGGCCTGAGGCCCTATGGTGCGGCAAAAAGACTTTTGAAGAAGTCTATGACAGCCTGCTCCACCTAGTGGGAGCTATCCATGGTGATGTAATCGGCTCAAAAAGGGTAAAAGGTAGGCCCAAAAGGACATGGTTGAAAGTAGTGAGAAAAAGATATGAGGACTTATAGCTTCACTGAGGATATGACTCGTAATATAGCAGAATGATGGACCAGGATTCATGTAGCCGACCCAAATTAATTGAGAAAAGGCTTTGATGATGATGATGATGAGTGTTCTCTCGCCTTCTACAGTTGGCTATTGCATGACAGAAGGTTGTGTTGAGGTCCCCATGCTTAAGCCACTTAATCCTAGAATGTTGGGCCCAATAGAGCTCCTCTTCGTGGAGAATGGTCAGGGATCGAGCCTTACCCTCCTTGATTTGGTCCCAACTAACAATGGATAGAAGTAAGGCTTCTTTTTGGGCCCTGAAGTTGCATGGCTGTAGACGACTCCAATTTTTAAGGGAAGCCTTGAGGAGTTGTAATTTGCGTTGTAGTCGGAAACCGTAGCGCAAACCGGCCCACCTATGGACTTGGTTGGAGGAGGACTGCCACCAAGAGGGGAATGAGAGAGTGGATTTCCGCCTCCTCAAGCCAATGGAGTTTGGACATAAAGGCTTGAAACACCATGGGGCCTGATAGGTGTCCAAGAGGATAAGATAGTGGTCTGAGGTAGGTTTAGGGAGAGCTAAGGCGTGTGATCCCGAGAAGGTTGAGTCCCATTCAGGGCAGATCAAGTAGCAATCCAACTTGGAGAGGGAGGGGGCGGAGTGGTTAGACCACGTGAACTCCGCATCTTGAAGAGGTAGATCGAGGAGGTTGTGGCGTGAAATGAAATCCGAGAAGTTGAGCATGCATTGGGTGACTCTATGGTTCAAGTTCCTTTCAAAGGACCACCTGATGACATTAAAGTCGCCTCCTAAACACCAAGGGGAGGGATTGAGACCTGGGATCCTATCTAGTTCCTCCCAGAGAAGACTTCTGAGTTGAGCTGAGCTGGAGCCATATACTGCGGTGTACTTCCACAATAGGCTGTCTGCGACTCTTTGTAAGTATCACCGTGACGAAGAAGGTGGTAATTAGAGAGGAAGAGAGGGAGTGAAGGGTTCAGTCTAGATGACCCAAATGCCCCCCCGAGGTCCCTTGGGCCTCCAGAGCAATCCATTGGCAGGGCCTCCTACCCCAGATTTGGCGGATTAAGGAAGGGAGAGTGGAGCTTTGTCTCTAGTGCTGCTAAGACTCCAGGTTGGTGCTTGAAGCAAAAGTCTCTTGCTGCCTCACATTTTTGGAGGTCATCAAGACCTCGGAGATTCCAGGTTAGAATTATCATCTTAGACGGTTGGAGGAGGAGGCCAGTCAAGAAGACTACCTAAAGTATTGTTTGTTAGGAGAGGCAGGGGCGAAGTGGGTGGGAGGTGCACCTGAAAACTCTGCATGAGCTGAGCTGCCTTCGGAGGTGGGAACAGACGCCAGACTTTTCCTCTTGCCTCTTGCTTCAAACCTTGCTTGAGCGTCAGATTTTATGAAGGCCTTGATGCCTTCATTTGGGGCCTACCAACGAATTCCCATTACTTGTAGCACTCGGAAGATGTCTCCTTTAGTCGAATCAATGCCTTCAATAAATGAAGAGGTAGCCAAGGCTAAGGGAGCCGATGGAGTGGAGTCGTAAGAACTGTTGTGGGTGCCGGGTGAGTTTGGGCCAAAAGTAGGGGAAGAATGGGAACCTTTGAGAAGCACAGACAGGTTTAGCAGAGGGGAAAGGTGAGGTAACAGAGATAAGGGCGAAGAGAGGAGTAAGGAGGCAATAGATGATAGAGGAAGACGAGAAGAGAGGTGGGGCGAAGAGGCTGACCTCAAGCCAGAGTAGGTGGCTGAGGTGTGAGGGGGCCCGTCTGAAGGGCTGGGGAGGTGGGATAGAGGGAGGGATTGAGGACAGAGGGTAAGAAGGGGTGGTGGGCATGGCGGAATGGCAGGGCTACTGGTGGGGGGTTAAGGACAGGAGCATGGAGAGGAGGGGCTAGGGTGATGCGAGTGGAGGACGAGCGGGGTTGGAGGGGTGGGGGGAGAGGGGAGATAGTAGAGAGGATGGCAGGAAAGGGAGGCACATGGGAAGGGGGTGAGGGAGGGGTGAGGAAAGCACAGAACCATAAAAGAGTATTCGGCAATAGGAGGCAATGGAAGAGAAGAGGGCAAATGGGGGGGGCCCAACCCAAAGAAAATAGGGGAAGGAGTCATAGCTGGGGAGGGGGTTGTAAGATGGGTATAAAGGAGAGGGCCACACACATATTGGGGGGTGGGGTTAGAGGGGGAACGTTCAGAAGGTGGCAGCGTAGCTTCGGAAGGGAGAGTTGAGGGAGCATCAGAGGTTGGGAGAGGAGCTGATGCAGATAAAAATTTAGAAAGTACGCATAGATAAGGTGGGGGGTGTGAGTTTTAGTAGGATTGGGGATATGGTTGATTTTAATATTGGGCAAAGGGATATAGGTCTTCTATTTTGATGGATTTGGGAGATTTACTTAGAGATTTATAGAAGATTTAGATAGAGATGGATTTATGGGGAAGATAAAAATTGGGAAAATTTTGGTGCGTGAGGATTTAGAAAAATAGGGAGAAGAGAGAAAATAGGGGGGAGAGAGAAAATAGGGAGAAGAGAGAAAATAGGGGGGAAGAGGTGGCACGTGAGGTAAAGGAGAGAGATAAGTTCTCTCCAAGTTAGAGAGAGGGTTTTTTTATTTGTTTATTTTTTTTTAAGTCTATTTAAAGGGAAAAGGCCCCTCATTGTAAAGAGATCAAAGAATGATGAGAGTTGAATAAAGTTGATCTGTGATAAGATATTTTTGGAGTGGATTCCCTTGCAGACCCTGAAAGAGGGTTTATTCTCTCAACAATTTTCTTTATTTTTTTTTTGTTGTTCTAGTTTTATTTTCTCCCTGCATCAGTTGGTATCGGAACCGTAAGATCCATGCAGATATGGAGAGCCTTGACATCCGTGATCTAATTATGGAAGATGTTTGAAGCGAAGTTCATGCCATCAATCAATGGTTTCAGTGATTGGAACAAAGATTTGAGAGACTCAAAGAAGACCTCATAGAGAGCATTAACAAAGTAGTAGAACAAGGTCTACAAGATTTCTCTCATAAATTACAATCGAAACAAGAGGAAGAAGAATATGAAGAAGTAGATCTCGATACAAAAGGCGACACCGATGTGCAAGAAATTTCGAATATCATTTGTGAAGAAAAAGAAAAAAAATTGTCAATAAAATATGAAGAAGGTATGTGTGATGCAATATTTGAAATCCAATCATGTGAGTCGGAAGGAGAAATCCAGATTGAGTCTGAAATCAGTGTGTTCTACTTCGACACAAAGCATTCGATGAATGGGCTTAATGAAGAAATTGATAAAAAAGTGCAGAGGCGCATGGTGAGACTACATCACCAACTTGAGAAAGGCCGTAAAAGATTTGAGTTCGATAAGCTTGAGGTCGAGCTTCTCCCAACCCAAGGAGAACGATGCAGATAAAAATTTAGAAAGTGTGCATAAATAAGGTGGGGCATGAGTTTTAGTAGTATTGGGGATATGGTGATTTTAATATTGGGCAAAAGGATATAGGTCTCCTATTTTAATGGATTTGGAAGATTTACTTAGAGATTTATAGAATATTTAGATAGAGATGGATTTATGGGCAAGATAAAGATTGGGAAAATTTTGGTGCGTGAGGATTTAGAAAAATAGGAAGAAGAGAGAAAATAAGGGGAGAAAGAAAATAGGGAGAAGAGAAGATAGGGAGAAGAGAGGTGGCATGTGAGGCAAAGGAGTGAGAGATAAAAGGAAAGGTTCTCTTCAAGTTAGAGGGGTTTTTTATTTGTTTACTTTTTTAAAGTCAATTTAAAGGGAAGAGGTCCATCATTGTAAAGCGATCAGAGAATGATGAGAGTTGAATAAAGTTGATCTTGTGATAAGATCTTTTTGGGGTGATTCCTTACAGACTTTGTTTTTGGGGTGGATTCCGTTACAGACGTTGGGTTTGGGGTGGATTCCTTGCTGACCCTGAGAGAGGGTTTATTCTCTCAACGATTTTCTTTATTTTATTTTTATTGTTCTAGTTTTATTTTCTCCCTACATCAGCAGCTATCAATAGAGCAACCCTAGTCGAGCCCCTACCTGAAGAGGCTAGGACAATGGGGCAAAGGAGGGAAGGAGAGGAGAGGAGATCAACAGGTAGGAAAGGGCTAGGGATTGAGGTAGCTAAAGGACAATGGGCTCCATCTATTGATTGTCCAGGCTGCAGCTGGGACAGTATGGCATCAAAGGTGTACAGTTCGATAGAGACGTGGCCGAGTGAGGGAGCTTCTGATGTAAAGGCGGTAGAGATGTGGAAGGTCATAGGGCAGGGGAGGGGGAAGGGCTGACATTTGTTCGGCATGTACAGAGGAGGTAGACACGTGTTGATGATGAAAAGAGGTGGTCATGTCGCCCTTTCCACGTGTTACAGCGGGGGTTGGGTTTGAGAGTCTGCTGACCCAGAGAAAAGTGAGGTGGGGACATGTGGTTGTCGTTGAGGAGCGCATGGTTTCGGGGATGGGAGAGAGATGGTTGGGAGGTGGGTCAAAAACCAACCTTTGATGGGTGGGTGCTAGCAATTGGGCCATAGCGATTGTATAATCGACAATAGCTATTTGTGATCTCTGTCTGTGTCGAGTAATTGTCGTCCACCCATCATGCTTCGGTCTACTGGGCCTATTGTGTTCCATACTCTGGACCTTGGAACCAGGAGGACGCTTACTGTTATGGCGAATGGATGAAGGTGAGGCCTCGAACCAAGAGGTGTAGATGCAGAAAAAATCTAAATTTGAAGAGCCAAATGTCGGGGGCGACGAGCTTGGGATCTACTGTTTCAATCAAGATTTGAATGGTTCCCACAGGGAAGCACTCGATAGATTGCTAGTGCACAAAAAGGAACCCCTACAGGCTTCGCCAACGAATTTGAAAGCCTTCAAGGTGCCAAGCATGGAGGGGGATATGAGATGCCTTCAACCATAGCTTGTGCCTGGGAGAAGGACCCAAATTTTGTTTCCATCATTCTAGAGTAAGGCTTGCACCTTTGAAGATGGGCTTTACGTGATGCAACACCTTGAGGGCTCCACCCTTCGACCCAAAGTTTAAGAGAACTACTCTTGAGGAGAGCTTGTGACAACTCAATTATGGTTCCACCCAAAGGGCTTTAACCAATTTTCGATACCTCTGATGTTGTCCCTGTGTGGGAGGAAATAGCCCAGTAAGGAAGATTGGTGCTTCTTGAGGAGTTCTGGGATGAAAGAACCATCTAGGGTTATAAGGTTAGGGGTTTTCAATTGAGAAGGTTGGGGCGAGGGTGGGCATGACAGAAGGGAAGTGGGAGTGGAAGCCCCTGAGGGTCGAGCGAGGGGATTAAGGACTTGAAAATAGCTCAACTGATTTAGAGGAGGAGGTTGGGCAATAGAGGGTCTAAAGAGGTGCGTGTAATTGTGGTAGAGGTGGTGAAGAGATGGAGGATACTAGGAAGGAGGGTGATGGTGGAGCAAATGTGGGTGGTTGGATGCTGGACAATGTGGGTGGTTGAATGCTGGACAAATGTGGGTGGTTGGATGCTAGACAACGTGTGACAGGGAAGGGAGTTGGGACAAAGGAGGCATTAGGACTTCCCAAAAAAGGGTAGCATGCTTGTTCAAGAAAGAAATCTGAGCATCTGGTTGCCACTACAGATTGGAATGCAGCTTTACTAGAGGGTGTATGCCTAGTTGATTTAGCAGCTCTTACGAAGTTTTATATGATGAGTCTCTCTAAGCCCCTTACGGCATTTGCACTCTACCGCAAGCCCCTTTTTCTATTCAATCTTCTAATTTTACGGCAATTATGTCAAAATTGTACATTCCTTGTTTTTGATATTTCTAGGGTATTTATAACTATTTTGTGTCAAGCAACCCTTCTAGTTTCAACAACTGTGAAAGTGAAAAAGTCTCTCCCCCGATTAAGAGCATCTGTCTTTCTTACTCTCTACACAATGATGTAAAATTGGAGAGACAAAGAAAATTTGCTCCTTGGTATGAATTTGGGGAACAATAAGAGCATCATGCATCCCTTTCTTCATTGTCTCTCTCTCTCCCCCTCCTCCCTCTGTCCTCTCTCTCTCTCTCTCTCTCTCTCTCTCTCTATACTTACTTACTACTAACTAACTACTAAGTAGTAGTACTACCTACCTAAACTTAAACGTTACGTACGGACGGACGAGTACGTCGTCGTCGGTTAGG
>NW_006497450.1:1379979-1392888 GCF_000471905.2 Amborella trichopoda
CACTTCCTTCCTTCTCTNTCTCTCTCTCCTCCCTCCCTCCCTCCTCCTCTCTCTCTCTCTCTCTCTCTCTCTCTCTCTCTCTCTCTCTCTATACTTTGCAAACAATCAATAGGTGATCTCCCAATAAAATTGCGACGGCAGATCTGCTTGGAGGCAAGGTCCTCATAATGGCAGATTCCTACCACATCAAAACAGGGGAGCTCTTTCTTCTTGAAGCACTAGGCATGCTTCAATGTCAGATCTTTGAAGCTCCTATTGCCATGGCCAGAGTGACAAAGAGAGAGAGAGAGAGGAGACTGCATGTACTAAGGACTGGATTAGATCCCCAGCAGAGAGAAGAGATCGAAGCATGGGTGGAGAATTATAAAGGCAAAGCTCTTAAGCTTAAGAAGGCTAAAATATATAGTCTACATTAATCAAGTGTTGGGTAGGGTCGGGCTTCAAGTAAAGAATGTGGGCCTGGCTAGAGTCTTGCCTGGGCTAAAAGTTCAGGCCCGGGGCAAGTCTAGGCTTAGCTCAAAAGAATCTGGGTAGGTTTCAGTTTAGCATGGCTCGTTCTGAGCCTATCCCATTAACAACCCTACACTCAACTATCAACTATAACACACCTTCTCGGGGCCCTCTGATTTCCCGCTTGTCCAATAGCTAAGGACTTTAGAAGCCACAATAGTGTTCACTACTTGGCCATGTTATCGACCCTATGGAAATTCTGATATTCCTCTTGACACCCCCAAAATTTAGCAAGGGACTATGACACCATATCATGAAGAGACATAAAGCCCAAACGTTAAGCAATCGCATAGAAAGCCACACAAAATCTAGTTGATAAATGCGACAAAAGACACATCACCAAATCCCTAGAAGTCACAGCAAAGTATTACGCACTCGACTGCGCATCATATGCATGTTCAAAGATTGAAACTCCCCAATTCTCAGGATGGCAACAGTTTCTGAAAAATAGGAACCCCAAAACAAACCTTAATGAACAAATGCTACTTTAACATTTCGATAACCCTACTCAACTCCTTTCTCAATATAGGGACCACAACACTTTGAAGACAACAAGATTTCCTTATCACGCAGATGATCAACTCTTTCTCAGACTCCACCCATGAGTAAAGGACATAAAACAATTTTCTGGTGCCTCTAATGTTTTTTTCCTTCTTTGTGGTTTTTGGTAAACTTCTTTTTTTTCTTTTTTTTTGTTTTGTTTTAGTACTTAGGGAAATTATTAGAAATATACCTTAATTTTCATCTATTTAGAAAAAAAATCCCCATACTTTCATTAACCTCATCCATATCCTTTTTTCTCATTTTAACTTTTTTTTTTACTAAAATAGCCTTCACGGTAGTCGTATTACCGTGAAGGTAGCATAATTACGATACTTAAAGTACCGTAATACTAAAGGGTTTCATTACAGTATTTTAAGTAGGCTTCATTAGGGTACTTTAAGTACCATAATACTCGACTTTCAGTCTTTGAAAGAGCTGAATTGGGTCAATTTCATCAGAGACCTTTCTCTTTCTACCATGTTACCCTCCTCATCACTCTCTGACTCTGCACTATCTTCACCCTCTCTCTAATTCATCATCACTATCTAGATCAGCAGCATTGGCAAGAGCGGATCCATCGAAATCATAGACCAAATCTGCCTGGTTTTGAACCAGAGGACCCAAGTTCAAAATTCGACGAAGATCTCTGTGAAAACCCCAATTGACCAAGCGTGCAAAGATGGGTTGGTCAGAAGATTGAAGAAGCTGGTTTGAAACTTCTTTTATCTCTCTAAAACTAGAGATGGGGTAGCAAAAGTACCTTATGGAATCGGAAGCTAAGACATGGGTTATGATCTTAAGAGCACATAGAGAGTCGGCATCCGAAGTGGAAGGGAAGATGAGCAATGGGTTAGAGAGAGAAAGAGATGCAAAGGATTTTAATTGGTCATAGAATGATTCGATCTGCACTCTCTTACCATTGTTTCTCAAAGGAGAATATACAAACCGTACAAATAGGTTTCTCTCTCAAGACCCAACTTCAAAATCATTAAAATGCATTAGCAGTTTACAAGGAAACGATGGTTTCTCACTCTAAGCAACTGTCTGATTCAAAAATGGGGGTTTCTATTGTATTGTGGGGAATTGAAAGGAACAAACTGCGAAAAATTGGGATCCAAATTCATCAAAATTTGGGATCATTATCTCTCTCTGAGAAAAAAATTGCCAAGGCTAACAAAAATTCAAGTACAATCTTGATCAAAAACTCCCATCAAAATTGTACATAGAAATTGATCGGGTGAGCATGAAGCCCTTTAGCATTAAGGTACTTAAAGTACCGTAACGAAGCCCTTTAGCATTACGATAGTTAAAGTACCGTAATTAAGCCTACCTTCACGGTAATACGATACCATGAAGGCTATTTTGGTAAAAAAAAATGCCAAAAAAGAGAAAAAAGGTATGTACAAGGTCAATGAAAGTATTGGGTTTTTTTTTCTAATTAGGTGAAAATTAAGGTATACTTTTTTTTTTTGATAACTATTTTTTATAATTTCCCTAGTACTTATTGTTAACTTCAGCCATCTCATTGCTAATAACAATACACATTCCCTAGTTCATTGTGCCCCAATTGTTTCACCTTTTCTATTTGGGGTGATGTCAATTTCCCGATCTCCCTCCTCTTCTCTCACAAATTCTGGCCTTTTCTCCTCTAGCAAAGATTTGGCCTAGGGCCAGTAGCTCACATACCATCTCTTGAATCAAAATGCTCATTGCTTGGCTTCTTCTAGCAAGTCATGAACGCCAACAGTCGAAAGGCCCCACTAACACAAGCATCCTACTTGACTACGTGTCAAGATTTCTAAGAAGAGGCATCAATGCTTCCACATAAAAGACACTTATCTAAGGGATTATAAGTGTTATCTGGTAAATTTCTTCATTTTTCTCAAATATGAACACTTCTACTTGTCATGTCGTATTACTTCATGGCATTTCAACATATCACATATCTTATAAGTAAACACTGGCCAAACAGATTTTGACGTACACAATTTCAAAACAGGCATGCCACCTGATGTCAAGAAATGAGATGGAGATGTTTCCATATTACAATAGATGGAAGTAAAATGCGAAGCTACAGATATAATTCAAATCTTCCAATGAACAACTTTTACAGCCAAGATATCCACTTTTAAGTATGCAATTGAGGAATCAAAACACAGACCAGAAATCCATTTGCATATATAGGAAAACCAAATGACACCAATAAATTGGTTCAGTTAATCATCAACTCTCTGCAAAAAAACCAAACACCCCTGCCTATTTGTGTCAGTTAATTTTAACTGCATTTAACCTCTCATCCACTTCATGAATAGATGGCATATCGGTCCCTTCATCAACCCCAGGCTGATCTGTGACATTCACCTTATCATGAGCGTCATCAAATTGCTCTTTTGGGCACATTCAAGTAGTGGGCCTTTATTCAAGTCCACATCTCAATCATGAGGAAATGAACTAGCATAATTGGTAGATTTTGATAATGAAATGCTTCCCAACTGTGTATTTCCACCCTTCCCATTCTTAGATCAGATTCTGAAGCCTGCATGTCTCGAGCCAAGCAGCCCATAAATGCAGATGGAGGGATCTCTTGAGACTTTCTCCTCTTGTGCAGTAGTTTCCAGGGCATAAGAGGTATGGCAGTAGATGGCAATTGTCCCACCAAGTCTCTGTGATGACAAGGTTCTAGAGGGATCTCTTGAGACTCTCTCCTCTTGTGCAATGGCCACTAGGGCATGAGGTACGGCAGTAGATGGCACACTCTCTCCTCTTGTGCAGTGACCACCAGGGCATAAGAGGTACGGCAGTAGATGGCAATCGTCACACTACGTCTCTACGGTGACAAGGTTCAAGAGGGATCTCTTGAGACTCTCTCCTCTTGTGCAGTGGTTCCCAAGGCATGAGACGTACGGCAGTAGATGAAATCGTCTCACTAAATATCTGCAGTGACAAGGTTCAAGAGGGATCTCTTGAGACTCTCTCCTCTTGTGCAATGGTTCCCAAGGTATAAGAAGGATGGCAGTTTACGCCCATCAAGAGAAGTCATGCTGAAAGGGTCTTTGATGGAGCATTTGTTGTTCCAAGCTCGTCTCCCCCTCCACATCGTTCATTATGTTTATGAGTAGAGGAAAAAGGTTGTTATCTGTTTCAGCCATCTCAAACTCTTCTCTCCCGGTACTCTGAAAGCACTTGTTCCCCTCACTCTCTCTCTTGCCTCTACTTAAATATCGCCCTTTCTTTCCCCTCTCATTCTCCTCCTGTCAAATCTCACCCCCTCTCTCGTCCTCGAATTTCCCTTCTCGGTTTTCTCTTGTTAAATCTCGACCCCTCTCTCCAACTCAAATTTCACCTCTTTCCCACTCTCTTTTTTGGATCTGATCGCTTCCCCCCCCCCCCTTGGCTGAGTCAAGCCTCTCTCTTTCCCGGATCTGATCCAAGAAGCAACCACACCTCAAAACCTCAGTAAATGGGCTCCATTTTAAATTCTCAATAAACTCAAACTAAAATGAAAACTACAAAGCATCATCCTTAAATGTTTGAATTCCAAATGTCAGGTGAACCTGGTTTCTCCTAGGTGTTCTATTAAATTAAAATAGTTTAACCCATTTTTTTTAACATCCATTGACCGAAGTGGTTTAGGAAAGAAAATAAGGAAATAAGGGGAAAAAAAAGGATCATCTGGAGATGCATGACCTTCACAAATTGAATTCCTCTCATTAAACAAATGAATAAGCTCAAAATCCCAAAAATTTCATTATTTTATGTTAATACAATATACAGTCACCTTTATCAACAAAAAAAAAAACCTTTTAAATTCAACAAGAAAAAACATTGGAGAGGTTAATGTGAAGTTGGGATAAAACCACTTTTTTCTTCACCTCATCAGCCAACGAAACATCATTAACAAAGAACAAAACAACCAAATAAAATATTCCAGAACAGCAAGATAAAGTGACATCAAACTAACAATTTTCACACAAAAAATGCAACATTGCAGAAAAATCACCAACATGCTTGCAGCATATCAAAACGAACCTGGATCAAAACTACAGAAGTTGCAAGGAATTTGTATTTTGCATATAAAATAAAAACAAGAAACAAAAGAGAAGAAAATAAAAGGAAGAAACGTGCAGAACAAAAATAGAAACCCTAGGTCAACCTCAGAAATTCCCCACCAATTCCTCGTTGTCAAAGAAAAAGCAACCAGAAAATACACAAAAAAAACAGCTCACTGATACAAAATTCAACATAAAATCCTAGCTAAAGGTTGCAAATTTGCGCAAAGGTTGCAAATTTGCGCACAAAATCAAACAGTTTGAGCCCGGACACGTTCCATGAGTATCAAACTAAATCAACATCATAGTGCCTTCAGTAAAAAAATAAGAAAGAAAGAGAACACATACCAGAAAACCCGGAACTCAGGAACCCTACAAGAGCATCGTTTGTTTCCCTCACTCTATCATTTGATGGAGAAGGTTTGATACATAGCAAACTACTCTCTTGTTGAAAAATACTTTCCAGTTAATTACAGAAGAATTACTAAAATTACTTTTTCACGCTTTTTCTCTTTTTATATTATTTTTACATGGGTGTGGTTTGTATAGATCCGAGGCTCTATACAATCAAATTAGATCCCACTTTGAAATAATATTGAGAAATATGGTTTCAATAGTAGAAAGTTTTGTGATAGCCTTAAATTATATTTTTATCTTTAATTAACAAATTTAAAGCTTCAAAAATAGTGTAGATCAAGCAGATCTGTACGACAACTTGAAAATATTAAAAACTAATGGTCCAAAAATACTTTATAAGATGCACTATTTCTAAAACTTGAAATCTATTTTTTTCTCATGTCCATTCATCTTGATATCGAGATGATCAATTTGATGATATTTTGACATCAAAACAACCTCTTCTAGAGAAAATTTTGGGTTAAGCTCTAATTTGATTGTTTAGAGCTCGGTTCTATATAAACTTTCCCCTTTTTACATTTCAATGGGATAATCTCTCTAGCTTGGAATTTGACCAATTAAATTTCGAAATTTTGTCCAAGTTTTACCGAAATTTCGGAATAGTGCTAAATCATTTGGATATATTTTGGGGCGTAGAGATAGCGAGAGGCCAAAAGATATTGTGGTCGCGTAGGAGCATAGTGGTCTATTTGCTCTCTTGATATAATTTAGAGGTACGATTATTTTGAGGACCCCAAATTCGGAGGATAACCTCTGGAACATAGCAATAAACTTCAAAAGAAAAAAATTCAATTCATATATTTTATGTGCTTTACAAAACTACCAGGAGCATCTAATTTCTAGAGGACAAGATCTAGGCGTTAAAGACTCAAAATTCATTTTTTTATTTAAAAATAATCATCCAATAATTTTTAGTTAACCCTTGTTTAAGTAAGCAACTCTTGTTAGAGCAAGACAAGCCACTCACTTCCCCCAAAATGCGGAGTAAGTTTTCTCAAAGAAAAAATATGTTTCAAGTGTATTTAAGATTTTTCAAGTGCATAAAGAGTGAAATTAGAAGAATTTTTTTAAGATTAGTATGTGTTTAATAGATTACATCCCCAAATTTTGAGGTCCTAAAATTGCTCCTAAACTGAGTTTTACCCATGGGACAGTATGTTTCTACTAAAGTATGAAATCTTTTGTCTTGACATTTATAACAGTCATATTTATATATCAAATGGTGACACACAAATCATGTGGGTTATATCACAAGGCAATTTTAAGTTTGAAATATCAAATACCCATGTTTGTGTCACCATGTCGTACATATTGTGTCTAAATGACAAATTAAATTTTACATTTATGACATTCATATTAATGCCTAACATACATATCTAATTTGTAGCATAGATGGTTGATAGCTCATTTGTTGGGTTTATGTGGCCTTTAAAGGCCTTATGAGTGTGTATTGAAACATTTTTATAGTGAAACATAAACTCAATAGGACTATGATCCCTCGAAGACCGTACTAAACAAGTGATGTTTGCTTATGCCAGACTGTGCTTATCGATCTAGGCTTGTCGGTTGGAAAACCCAAAGTACCTGGGTATAAAGAATTGAACCAATGAGGGTTTTGGGTTAGCCCTTGATGAAGCTGGAGCTTATGTCTAGATGAGTGAGCCGAGGAACTGTGTGACCCTTGTGTGTGATGGTAGGCCTACTCAGACGGGGGCCAAAACCTCATCTATGTTCTATCACACGGCATGCATATCGATAGATCGTTCGGGAAAGCCAGATATCTACCTTTGGGCGAAGCGTATGCATATACGAGAGACCCCTATGCACCATAGAGTTGTAGTTGCATCAGATCGTGGTGACCTTGACTTGTCTTTAGGGGAGGACCTGTAATCCACATACTGGGATTGCGACCCCTTGATTCACCGACCTGACTTTGATGACCCGCTAATGAGCCCTTGCTTGGACTGTGGGTCATGGAAAACACTGGGTCGGTTCGATAAAGCTAATGTGGTCTGTAGTCCATAGTTGAAGGTGGAGTACCTCATTATTACAGATTGAATTTCTAAAACCATATGGATTATTTTCCCATCATATTAATTTAATTGTGTTCATTTTATTATTGAAATGTTTTTAGTTTTATTATTTGAATTTTTATGAATCTCTCAATATTTTATTTATGTTTTTTGGACTTATAAAAATACGGTTGTTGATTTTACAATATTATAAAATTTCATAAATTATATTGTTTAATTTTAAAATTGTTTGTAAAATTCCATGGGGGGCCCAAAGTGCACATGAACCCACCATGTGGCATGTGGGTGGGGGGCCCACATGTGCCACAAAGGGTTGGCACGCCCCAACCCTTAGATTCTCTTGTTGCTTTGTGTTCAAGTTTATTAAATATAGTAACTTTGATTTGTGGCATGTGGTCAAATCTTGGAATGGAAAGATTGACCTTATCTTATTTAGTAGTATTTATTTGTTTGATAATTATTGACATCCTTGTGGAATTTGTGACATGGATTGTGCAATCTTATGGAATGCATGATATTTATTTTATTTAAATATATTGATGCGAAAATGGTTTAAGAAAAGGGAATAATGGTCCAAGTACATTCCATAATGTTGATGGCGCATCTATGGAATGGATGATTTAGATCTTTCACCCTACAAGTTACATTGATCAACAGTCTAGTTTCAATCTTATGAAAGAAACAAACTATAGGAAAACCCTAAACTAAATATCCACTATAAATAGGGGTGCTCTCCCCCCAACTCTCTACATACAACCTCTCTCTCTCTTCTCTCTCTCACATCTCTCTCTCTTTGAGGGGCACACCCACTCTCTCTCCTCCATATTTCTTTTTCTAACTTCCTCTCTCTAAAATCAGCTATCTCGGTTCGAGATTGAACCTAGACTATAGATCCCGTGCCATTGGATGTGGTGAATCGGTGTGGAGTATAAAAAGCCCGGTTGAGGTAATCTCCGGCATATTTTCTTTTATTTGTTTGTTATTTTATTTTATATTCTCAAGCACAATATTAGGTTGTATGAATGGCATCAAGTAGTTGAGATTTATATTATTGATGTGTTATTTATTTTTAGAATTTCTATTGTTTGTAATAAGACCATTTGTGAATGATCTTGTTGCCAAAATTATAAAGGGTGATTATTTCTAATAAATAAATAAATAAATTGTATTTCCCTGGCAAAAGATCACATAGGTATTTCTTTCATCATTCCCACTAACCATGTGACTAACAAAAGACCCACTAACCATGTGACTAACAAAAGAGGGAATTGGTTAAGTAATTAAAGAATTGAAGTCAATGGGTTAGGTTTAGATGACAAAAAGTCCCACCATTGTGTTTATCAAAATAGGAGAATTGTTCTACAAGTTTGGATGTAAAGACAGAGTGGCTGGTGCTGGTGAGGAGAGAGAGAGAGTTTCTAACATTCAAAGAGAGAGAGGCCTATACACAGTGAGAAGGGAGGAAAGAGAGAGGAGAGAGTTTCAAAATTCAAAAAGAGAGAGAGAGAGAGAGAGGTCTATACTCAAGGTGAGCAGGGAAGAAAGAGGTGTCTATGCATGAGCATGTAAAAGAGAGAAAGGGAGGAGAGAGATTCAACATTCAAAGAGAGAGAAAGAGAGGTCTATATACCTAAGGTCAGAAGGGAAGAAAAGGAGAGGGGTTTATAGCCTATACGTATGGGTGAGATGGGAATAATCCACTGTTGAAAAAACTAGACGATTTAACCACTAACCTCCTGATTAGAGCTAGTGTGAAGCAGTGCATATGGTTGAGTGCGATAGACAAGCACTCGAGGCACAAGGTTTAGATATCTTTGGTGAGAGAAAGAAAGCAATAATCTAGTCTCAGCTCTCGGGTCACCACCTTGGGGGAACTCTCTTCTCTCTATTATCTAATTCAATCTTTTCTCCTATTTCTTATACCCATGAGAACTATCTGTTCTTTTTGTAGGGGTCACAACTGGTCAGGTCATGTTCGGGTTAGGAATAAAAAAAAAAATTATTATAATATACATTTAATATTGCTTAACTCATATAGTTATATATTTTACATATGGACACTATTAGCATGTGACCAAGCCTGTATAGGTAGAAATGCAAAGCCCTCAATAAATTTATTTTTAAAATAGAATTGGATCTTAACCATCAGAGGATATATATTATTTAAGATGGAGATCATGAATATGAAATAAATAAATAATTTTTGTAAACTATAAATAATAATTCTATTAAAAAAACATTTGGACCATTAGTTTCAAATTTTTTAGATGAACCACCTATTTGCATCCATCTTTTTATACCTTTGGACCGCATATTGCACAAATGCAGTCCAGCTCGCAAGAAACAATTGTTCTTTATATATATATATATATTTATACCGGGGCAAGTCCAAGCTAGATCTGATAAGAGTCCAAGCTAGACCTGGACCCATGTGGGCTGGGTAGGATCCAAGTCATTGGGACTCAGACCCAACCCACGTGGTATAACATCTAGACCCCAACCCAGACCAGACCCAGTTTGACTCGACCGACCCAATTTTCACCCCTACTTCTTTTGATAGGTTGAAGAGAAACTTGCTTCTCTCTGGGATATTAGAAAGAAAGAGACCCGTCTTTAGGCAAAAGGTCAAGCTCCTCCCTCTCTTTAGAGAGAGATCAAGTGTCTAGGCAAAAGGTCAAGGTCGCTCTCTCTCTCGTGTCTGAGAGAAAGGAATGTTGGTGTCTCTGAGTTTGGTGTCTGAGGTAGAAAAATGAAAGTTAAGAACTCTCTCTCGGGGGTAGAGAAATGAGAGTTAAGATCGATCTGTCTCTCTCTCTCATACACACATTTACAACATTTGTGAAGACCCTGTCCTAGTTTATGCAACCAGAGCAGCAGCCCAAAGCTTCACAGATCAATAGAAAATGCCATGAACCTAACATGTATAAAGAATCAAAGCCATTGTCTCTTGCTCTTTTCTAACCACTCCCAAATCCATTTCTCCTATCCCAACTTCATTCACCATAAAACCTCCATTTCTCTTGGTAAGCATCATGAAGAAACAAATACTAATAACTCGAGAAATACATAGATGATGACATCATTCGTAATTTCATACAATTGATCAGGATTCACCAACTCAAAACCAAATTCGATTTAGCCAAAATAGCCAAATACTTCCGAATTATTATAATTCTGCTGAGCTCATATTAGAAAGAAGATTTTCTATCCATATAACAAGTAACTGAAGTCCAGGCAAAAAATATCTAGTGAAACAAGAGATATGAACATGAAACTCGAGATTCTCAAATAAAAACACCAGAAAGCATCACGCATCTGGACTGGGGGTCTTCACGATGAAATTCTGGCGACTTATCGGGTTCATCACAACTGGTGGGCCGGCAGTGCGAGGCCAAGCTTGAAACTTCCTGTCAGTTTCTTCCCACCACTCTGGACGAGTCATAGTACTCGGGGTGGTCCCTGGTTATAAGCACAAAATCAGGGACCATGACAGCAAGAAGATGGGGATGAATCTGTCTCTCTCTCTCTCTCTATATATATATAAATATATACACACACACACACGCACATGCACACACACATCTCTTTGACACAAAAATTCACTCTCCTGTCAGACATCTCATATCTCTCTTTCACAGACGGGTATCTCTCACACGCACGCAATCATTTGTATCCCTTCCCTACAAATGCATCTCTCTCTCACACACACACACACGCAAACACACGTACTCCTCTTTGGCACAAAATTATATCTTCTCTCACATACACAGTCATCTCTCCTCTCTCAGTCATCTGTCTCTCTTGTCTTCACACAAACATCTCTCCCCCCCTCTCTCTCTCACACACATACACCTCCCAGTTTCTCTCACACACACACAAGGAGAAGAGAGCTACAAACTAACCTCCAAATAGCTTCTTATCAGAAATCACATAATCTAGTGCAAAGCCAAGTACACCAGAACCAACTACAGCCAGGATGATTGACTTGGCAGTCATTTTCAAACTGCAGAAAGAAAAAATATGGAAAAACTATTAGAATTGACTATTGCGCATAGCTAACATATTCTGAAAACAAATATTGAATCGAATGGGGCCAAAAGGGGCAACTTCATCTTTCAATGTCTCTTTCAAAATGGAAGGTGGATATTAACCTTCTCTGAATGCATCTCATTGGAAATTACAGTTAATCTCCAAAATCCATAATTTTTTTTTCTCGTCCTGCTAATAGGTTAGCTTATTTAGATTCCTGGGACAAGCTTCAAGTGTTCAAACTCTTTACCACAACAAACAATCTGATGTCTCCTACTGAACCAAAGTTTTCTAAAGGAAAGCACTCTACAGCTTCTAAAGCAAGCTAAGAATTATTAATTCAGAAACGTATTTTACAATTCTTGTGTGTGTGTGTGTGTGTGTGTGTGTGAGAAAAGTCTTAAAAATGCTGTATATATATATATATATATATATATATATATATATATATATATGAAAAGTCTTAAAAACGCCCATAGGCTATTTGCTATAGTGTTTCCCCCTCGTCGACGGTTTTGCCTTAAAACCGCCACGGATCTACGGGAGCTGTGATTTTTGTGTCAATTTTGCGTGAAAAAAATCCTGTCACGGACATACTATATCCGTGACAGACCGCCATAGATCTACTATATCCATGACGGTCTTTAATCGACGCCGTCGGAAAAAATTGGACGGCGCCGAGCCTATGGGCGAAAATACTGTTCATTTTCTCCCATAGGCATTTGTAGTCTCTTCCATATAAATATATATACATATATATATATATATATATATTTATCTTGTTCTTGGATCTGGATTTGCCAGTATCCTGATTTCATATCAAATTTTGAAAATATACATGCTTGAGCAATTCTGTCTAATAAATCTTTTTTATTTGGAATTGGATATCTTATCCATTTTAACACTTTCTTTAATGGTTTATAGTTTATTACCAATCTAGGAACTCTTCTTTATTTTTCAGCATTTTTATTCACATAAAAAGCTGCACAACTCCAAGGTGAAGAACTTGGTCGTATGAGCTTTCTCTGTAGGAGTTCTGCGATTTCTTTTCTACACATTTCTAATAAAACAGTATTCATTTGTATTGGCCTAGCTTTAGTAGGGATTTGGCTTTCAGTGAAGTTTGGTTCATATGGTAAACTGGTAAAGAATTAGAAGACCCGGGAAGATGTTCAATGGAGAAATCAAAAGCAGAGAGAATAGCCTGCCATCGGGCAAATATTTGTTTAGAAATCAAATTTTTAACATCTTTTTGCAGAATATCTTTGGCTGCTTTGCAGTCTGTTCGTATAAGAAAAGGTTGGAACTATTCCACAGTGGAACTGTGC
>NW_006497450.1:1410131-1440613 GCF_000471905.2 Amborella trichopoda
AAATGGTCATTTGCTATATCCGATAATAATATCAATAGTTATGAATATATCCCTTGTTTGGGAAAACAGATTGCTGTGAAATGGTGGGACGTCTTTGTCCACCACAATTTAGACCCAGAGCATATTATACTAAAACAGGTCCCAACTAGTTTCAAACCTTCTTCCTACTTTAACCCAAATAATCTGTCTGAGTATATATCCCAAATGAGGAAACACAATCCTCAAGCCACCAGAGCCGAACTCGAAAAACAGCTATATGAGATCTTTTCAGAAGAAGCCGAGACAGCCATAGAAACAGATGCAATTGAAGTACAAGAAGAAGATACATCAGCCCACGGTATGTCCCAAAAGCAATCATTATACACTATTTCATGTGATATGACACAAGATGCTCAAATATGCTTTGATATGACTAAAAGCTGCTATGACAAGACTCAATATTCCTCTGCCAACATACCTTCGTGACTCAATAGTGCCGTCGAAGTGACTCAAGAGTGCCCTTGAAGTGACTCAATATTCCTGCCGACATACCCTTATCCTCATCATCATTCACCAATATACGACAAAAATAAAGTAAAGATTCCCTTACCCTTCGACGACCATCCGTACAACCACCTGTCAAACCAACTTGCCACAATGAAAAAAGCTATATATTCCCTTCAAGCGAATCTTACCGTACTCGCCATGTAAGAAGAGCATCCACCCACTTCTCTCTCCATGGATTGAAACGAATCTTGCCACTTAAAGCCAATAATTGAAGAATGAAATATGATTCAAAAGAACTTGAAGTCCGTAGCATATATATATGAGACCTCTCCTCAGTTACTGGCATCGAAAGATTTCAGGACAAGCTCAGAAGAATACTCTTCTCCTGTTTTTCTTCTTCTTCTCTCCTCTTCTCTTGTAAAATATTAAGTAGAATGTTAGAGTGTGATGTGTGATCGTCATTTCAAGGATCTACCAAAGTTCTGTCCACCCGAGTGGAAGTCGTTTTGCAGTTTCTGTATTTGTACTCTGTAAGTATGTTGTAAGTTTGTTTTTCATCTGTAAGTTTTATTCCTGTACACAGTATGTTGTCACTGTAAGTTTCTGTTATGTTTCTGTCATGTTGTAAGTTTCCATTATGTTTCTTTATACAAGTATGTTCGTCTGTATGTTGTAAACCGTATGTTTTATATAAAGCTTGGATAAAGTTATGTTAATTTGTATTGTACTAAGTGTTAAAATTTATGAGAATACCTTTTCTACTTGGTTAGTAATAGATATAGCTCCTTTTTCAATAGTCATAATAGTTTTACTATTTTTATACTTAGGTTATGTCAGATTAGTTTAGTTTAGACTTATTGTATATAATGGAGTTTGCGGAGATGATGGTATTTGGCTAGAATGTTGTGGATAGTTTAATGGACTATTTGGGATACTGGGTGCATATGGAGTCAGGCTTCTGTTGCGAGATTGTATCGGGACAATATCTAGGGATGTTTCCATAGGAGCCTTTCCTTTGGATTATATGGTATTGGTATTCATGATTTGATTCTCAATCGCTCTATTTTTATTGAATAATATTAATGGTAACGATAATTCAGGTGGATCAAAGCGATCAGTGTAGCCCTCCCTGCAAAAATTTACGGGTGAGAAAATCAGGAAGTTGATTAGTAGAACCTTTGAGATGTTCAATAGAAAAATCGGAAGATGATAAAATTGCTTGCCATCTGGCAAAAATTTGTTTCGACACCAAGTTTTGCACGTCTTTTTCAAGAATATCTTTGGCAACTTTGCAATCAGTACGAATAAGAAAATGAGTATTTAAAATATCACTTTGGAATTTGGTAACACAATGTACAATAGCAAGAAGTCCTTTTTTGACAATAGAATAATTTTGTTAAGTAGAATTCCATGCTTTAGATGTATATCTTACCAATTGGTCAGTAGAATTTATTCGTTGTTTTAATATTCTTCCTAATTCTAATTCAAAGGCATCACATTCAATTATTTTGAAAGTATTAGGTTGGGCTAAAGTTAAGCAAGGTAACTCCTTTGCTGTGAGTTTTATTTTTTGTACAGCTTGAGTCTGTTCATTTGTCCACTTGGGAGGATTCTTTTTAAGTTTATCATATAGTGGTTTAGCATCTAATGCTGAATTTTCATAAAAATCAACTATATAATTTAAACAACCTAAAAATCTTTGTAATTTAGTTTTATCTAATATAATATCTAGAAATTTGTCAGCAAATTGAATAGATCGTTCTATTGGGATAATTGTTCCATGATGAATATGATGTCCTAAGAATCTAATCTTAGTTTGGCATATATTAATCTTTTTAGCAGAGACTACTAGTCCTTGCATGTTTAACTGCATTAATAAAAACATTAATATGTTTAAAATGTTGATCTATATTTTCAAAGAACACTAAGACATCATCAATATAGACAATCATGAATTTATAATATGGATTGAATACTTCATTCATAATTTTTTGAAATTCTGATGGAGCATTTTTTAGGCCAAATGGAATTACATTCCATTCGTATTGTCCGAACGGCACATTGAATGCAGTTTTATATTTGTCTTCTTCTTTTACTTGTATTTGCCAATAGCCTGATTTTAAATCAAATTTAGAGAAGATTGTAGCCTTGGCTAATCTGTCTATTAAATCTTTTTTATTTGGGATTGGATATCGTATCCATTGAAGAACTTTATTTAATGGTTTATAATTTATTACTAACCTGGGCACACCTCTTTCTTTTTCAGCATTTTTATTGACATAAAGTGCAGTATAGCTCCAAGGAGATGTACTTGGTCTTATTAAATTTTTGGCTAATAATTCTTTTATTTCATTTTGACAGGTTTCTAATAAAGTAGAATTCATTTGGACAGATCTTGCTTTGGTTGGTATTTTTTATTCTTCAAATCCAATTTCATATGGCAATCCTACAATATGTTTTTTCATGTTCCAAAAAGCATTTGGGATTTCACTACAAATTTCTTGTTCAATCTTTTGTTTGATTTGTTTAATTTGTTTAATTTGGTTTTGTATTTCTTCTTTTTGTAATGCTTCTTCAGTATTTCTATAAAGAATTTCTTCTTTTAATGAGTACAAAAATGATTCTTTATTTTGGATAATTGTTTTAACATTATTAATTTCTTTGAGTTTGGGTTTATCTATGAATTCAAATATGATTTTATTTCCAGCTATGGAAGTTTCTATTCCTTCATGAGTTATTAGTATTGGATATAATAGAGTAAGAAATGGAACTCCTAGAGTAAGAAATGGAACTCCTAGTATTACTGATTGACTTAGTACTTTTACCATAATAAAGGGTGTAGGAAAACAACGTTCTTTATTACATACTATAGCATTGAATAATTTATATTTTATAAATAATCTACTACCATCAGCTGTATTTAATATTTGAGTAGTTTTATCAAAATATTTTGTAGGTATTAATCCTTCATTAATACAGTTTACATCAGCTCCTGAATCTATGAGAGCTATTGAATGAAACTCATATTCTTGATTAATAATAATTTTAACTATAACGAACCATTTTTGAGTTATTATTTTATTGAGTATATTTACAGATGTATTAGTATCTATTTCTTCTATTTTTGTTATTGATGTTTCAGGTATATCTACTAATTGGGTGAACTCAATTTCATCTGAATCAGTTATTTCTCCATTAACCTCAATCTGTAATTCCAATATTTTAATTCTATTTTTGAGATGATTTATTTCTATTTTTACTTCCTTGACTTCTTGTTTTAGTTCAGCTATAATAGGTTCTTTTTGTATATTTTCTTTTTGATTAATTCTCTTCATTATATCAGCAAAATTATATTCATCTGGTGGTTTTATTACAAGAGTAGTTTTAGGTTTAGATTTTGGAAGATTTATAAACTGGGTAAGGATTTCTCTTTTCTCATCAAGGCTATTTATCTTATCTATGATATCTAAGATTAATGAATCTTCTTTTGATAACATATTACAAGATGGCATACTACAAGAACATTCCATATCAGAAGAGCTTGAAATTATAATATCTTCATCTTCTATTTGTCCTATAAGAGAAATATCAGTACTACTATTACTTTATGAACTTGAGGCAGATTCTTCTTTATTTAATTGGATAATGTCATATATTTGATTTCTTATGCTTTCATCTAATATAATTGCATTTAGTTTTTTCTTAATTTTACATGTATTTTTATAATGACCTACTTTGCCGCATTTATAACAAATAGGTATTTTCTTGTTGCCTTTTCTATAAAGTTTGACATCTTAAGTTGGAAAGTAAATCCTCAGATCGAGCTTCCATTAATGCAGTACTCCCCACAAAGTTAAGTGTTATAGTATAAATGAGTGTATTAACAGCATCACTTTCAGAATAAAGGATATCTTGATTTTGTTCATTTTTTAACAGTCCATTGACGAGTATTGGTTAATATTTGATTTTTCAATGTTTCAGGGAGGTGAAAATCCCACCAACCTCTTAGCCATCCAATAAATCCACAGACTATGGCTTTGGTGACTTCCTGATCTTGGTTGCCAACCATTTTGCAGGCTAAAGCATACATTGTCATATGTTTCATAGTATCTAATACTTGGGTTTCAGCCATACCATCAATGTTCCAAGTAACTATTGATCTTTCAGAATAGGAAGTGTTATGTGATATTAAATCTTCTTCAAATTGAATATCAACTGGTGTGCGTCTAAGATGGTAAGGTCTAGCAGTGGCAGGTTTCCAATCTTTACCATATGCTATTCTCTGAATTTGTGGAGTAGTTGCTTCTGTAAAGGCTAATGTCTGGTGTTCAATAGTATCTTCTATTACTGGTATTTCTACCTGAAGAGTTAAAGTAGAAGATTCTGGTATTAATTTAGATTTTCCTTTTATTTATTTTATATCAAGATCAGCCAATTTGGATATAAGTTGATCCATTAAAGTTTTATTATTTTCAATCATCCGAAATTTATTTAATTCAGGAGGAGGTTTAAATAATAAAGTCTTTTTAGGTTCTGGAATTGGTTCTGGCCTGATCATATTTTCTATCCTCATAGTTTGTTTTCCTATAGATTGCATACATAAATTGGTATAATTATTCTGTTCAATAATATGTGAAATTAGTTCATTTCGATGAACAATTTCTCCAGATGTCATTTTATAAGGAGTAGCTCTTATTTCTGAAACAATTAAACTTTCTCCTTCTTTGTTTGATCTTTTTATAATTATGCTTCTTTCTAGAGGATGTATACTGATTATATTGATACCTTTTATGGTTTGATATGTGATATATTGGTTTTCTATGGTACTTATTTTATTATTAGTTTTTTTAAAATCTGGAATTTCAACATTTCTTTCAATTAATGTTCTTCGTAACCATGTAAAAAATCCTATATTACATGTTCTCGATTTATATAACTTATTATACCTTTTATGGAATAATTCTATTAATCTGGGTTGAAATCTTTTTAAATACCATTCTCGTATATCTTTATTTTCTTTAGAAAGATAATCTTGTTCTATCCATTGTTTAGATAATGGTTTAGTGAGAGTTAAAATATGAAAATCCATTTCTGTATCAGACAGATTTGGTTCAGTTTTTAATGTGGGTTGATATTGTGGAAACGCTATATTATCTTTTGTTCTTAATAAACTTTGTATTTTTGGATTCATTCTACTTGAAGTAGAATGTCTAGATGATTCACTAATGGATATAGGTGATCCATTAATAGATTGACGAAGTATAGATTGACGAATGCTTGTATCATCTTTTATTAGTTGATTGGGGAATTGGATTTCTATTTTCCCATCCTGGTGTTCTATTATTCTATCAGGAATATTTGTATTTGGTGCTTTTAAATGATGATTTTCATTATCTATGTTCCAAGATTCTAGTAATTTAATATCTGACCATTGTATAGTTTTAGGAATTATTACATTTGATTGCTCAATATTTGTTTGGAAGAGAGTAGTTTTTCCTTGGTATCCATTTGGACAGCATTTGGACATAATGTATTCATTATTTTATAATATATTCTGTATACAATAGGGATATTCTGAGATCCTGGTAACATATCAAAACCTTGGGTTTTAAGATTTAATGATAATACTTTTAAGATATTAGGATCAGTTAAGGATATTGAATAATCTGGGAAACAGTTAAAATATACTGGTCCACTACATAGACTTGATGCTATCATTCCTAATAGAGAATCAGAAACTTATTGTGTCTATTATCTCTTAAGCATACTAGGATAGAATTATTTAATCCTAATCTTGTTAAGGGTTTAATAGCTACCTGGATTAATCTTGTATGTAAATAATTATAGTTTTTAGTTTTATGTACCTGTATTATTTTATCTGATAATAATTGAAAGTTTTCTTGATTACTAGTTACTGATACTGTTTGTTCTACAGTTTTTATTGCATAACCTACTTTTAATTTAAAAGTTCCTTTATTGTATATATCTGAAATAGGTACTTTAGGTATATTCCAATTTGTGATTTGTTTTTCAATATTGTCTATTACAACTTCTTCTTTGTTTTTTATCCTTAGAGTATTACTAGCTTGTGATAGTGTATTACTTGATAGATTCCTAATGAAATTTGTCATTATTAGGTTGCGGATGAGTGCTTTTTCTGGCTACCTCTTACGTCTTTTTTACCTCAGCGACTCTCCTGGCCTTAACGGTCTCTCGACTGGGTGCTCTTAAGCCTCAACTGTCGGACCAACTTTCCCTAATGGTAAATATCAGTAGTGTTTCTACCTTATAACATACTAACACTTACTTGTAATGCACTTTAAATAAGAAACAAAGATTTATGTTGATTTTAGCATTATCTACAACGTTTTCTACAGAGTTGGCTCTGATACCATTTACACCACAAGATCTACTCTAACGCAACGATCTACTAAATTTTCCAATATCTATTCATACAATAAGTCTAAACTAAACTAATCTGACATAACCTAAGTATAAAAATAGTAAAACTATTATGACTATTGAAAAATGAGCTATATCTATTACTAACCAAGTAGAATAGGTATTCTCATAAATTTGAACACTTAGTACAATACGAATTAACATAACTTTATCCAAGCTTTATATAAAACATACGGTTTACAACATACAGACGAACATACTTGTATAAAGAAACATAACAGAAACTTACAACATAACAGAAACTTACAGTGACAACATACTGTGTACAGGAATAAAACTTACAGACGAAAAGCAAACTTACAACATACTTACAGAGTACAAATACAGAAACTGCAAAACGACTTCCACTCGGGTGGACAAAACTTTGGTAGATCCTTGAAATGACAATCACACATCACACTCTTAACATTCTACTTAATATTGTACAAGAGAAGCGGAGAGAAGAAGAAGAAAAACAGGACAAGAGTATTCTTCTGAGCTTGTCCTGAAATCTTCCGATGCCAGTAACTGAGGAGAGGTCTCATATATATATGCTTCGGACTTCAAGTTCTTCTGAATCATATTTCATTCTTCAATTATTGGCTTCAAGTGGCAAGATTCGTTTCAATCCATGGAGAGAGAAGTGGGTGGATGCTCTTCTTACGTGGCGAGTACGGTAAGATTCGCTTGAAGGGAATATATAGCTTTTTTCATTATGTGGCAAGTTGGTTTGACCGGTGGTTGTACGGATGGTCGTCGAAGGGTAAGGGAATCTTTACTTTATTTTTGTCGTACATTGGTGAATGATGATGAGGGTATGTCGGCAAGAATATTGAATCACTTCAAGGGCACTATTGAGTCACGAAGGTATGTTGGCAGAGGAATATTGAGTCTTGTCATAGCAGCTTTTAGTCATATCAAGGCATATTTGAGCATCTTGTGTCATATCACATGAAATAGTGTATAATACTCCATCGGGTCATGGGCTTAGTATAATGATTGCTTTTGGGACATACCGTGGGCTGATGTATCTTCTTCTTGTACTTCAATTGCATCTATTTCTATGGCTGTCTCGGCTTCTTCTGAAAAGATCTCATATAGCTGTTTTTCGAGTTCGGCTCTGGTGGCTTGAGGATTGTGTTTTCTCATTTGGGATATATACTCAGACATATTATTTGGGCTAAAGTAGGAAGAAGGTTTGAAACTAGTTGGGACCTGTTTTAGTATAATATGGTTTGGGTCTAAATTGTGGTAGACAAAGACGTCCCACCATTTCACAGCAATCTGTTTTCCCAAACAATGGATATATTCATAACTATTGATGTTATATATATATATATATATCAGCCTGTATGTGTGAGAGCTAACAAGACAAGAATGGATAGAATTCAAAATGAATACATTTGGAGAACTTAGGTGTGGCTCCAATAAGTGATAAGATGAGAGAACGTAGACTTAAGTGGGCTGGCCAAGTGCAGCGCAGACCCAGTACAACACCTATTAAGAAGTGCGAGTCAGTTCCAGTGGAAAGCTCAAAAAGGGCAAGGGGTAGGCCCAAAAAGACATGGTTGAAAGTAGTGAGAAAAGATATGGGGGCTTATGACCTCTGAGGATATGGCCCTTGATAGAGCAGAAATGCATACCAGGTTCGTGTAGCCAACTCCAAATAGTTGGGAAAAAGCTATGATGATGACGATGATATAAAAGAAAGTATATTGGCTCATTTGAGTTAGAGAGAAGTCCCGTATGAACACTAGGGGGACATGTTCTTCTTTTTATATGTAAAGAGAGAGAATATGAGTCCGTGAGAGAAAGGGGCCTTACATAGAACACTTGGAGGTCATCTTCTTCTTTCCATCTTCACATATATAGAGTGAGAGCATATGGGGGTATGTGTGTGGTTGTTTGAGGGAAAGGCCTCGCATCGAACACTTGGAGGCCATCTTCTTTTTCTTCTTCTCATACGTAGAAAAAGAGAACATATGGCCCTGAGAGTGAGAAAGAAGGGTCTTAAACTCTTAACCATTAGCCTTGACTATTTTTAAATTTTTTAAAGGGGCTTACGCTTCCTTTGATTTTCCCCCCAAACCCTTTTCCTTCCTTTTTAAAGAGAGGGGGGGGGGGGGGGGCGTGGTGTGAGGGCCTTTTTAAGGGAGGGAGGGGGTAAGGGCCTGTTTTCCAGCCTCAGCGAAGTTGCATCGAGGCACCGCCTCAGAACAAGATCGCCTAGGGCACTCCTAGGCATTTTGGGAGCTTGGCCGCTACGCGGCCAGGGGGGACGACTTTTTAAACTCTACATATTAACCTTGAATCCAGTTGATGATGCAAGTTAGTGCTATTTGACGAGAAAGTTGGGACTAGTGGGATTATATTTAGTTTTAAAATGCCATTTGGTACTAGGAATAATGAGCATGATTTGCAAAATAACACATATCTTGCCTACCCCTCTCAACAGGACAGTTTATTTTGCTCTGCCATGAAATGACGCCTAATTTTTAGAGACAAAAATCTATTATTTAAATATTTAATTATAGAGAAACATCTCTACATTTTATTATGGAGATGACAACAAAAGTGCCTAACCAGGCAGCAAGAGATTTGAACTTATACCACACCAAGCAGGCCAACAAAAATATGTTGATATGCCTGCCATCAGCAAATTTGATGCAACACAACAATGCCATGCAAAGATATACAACAAAGTCATGGTTCAATGGATTAATAAGTGTTATAATGACAAACTTGATGAAAGAGAAGGGGTGAAATTAATAGGTATTTGAAAATTAGACGGTGGAATTAAAACATGAAAAAATAAACTTATTTTGCGATAAATTAGTTAAATAAGGAAAATAGAATTCTAAACATGAGGTTAATGTTATGTGGAATGAGATGGCTACTTGTATTAAGAAAGTGACGAAATAAATTTTAGGAGAAACTAGAGTGAAAAGAAATTTCGTTAAGGAAACATGGTGGTAGAGCGACAAGGTTCAAAAGGCCATTAGCGAAAAACAATAATCTTATAAAACTTGGTAATGTAATAGAAATGTTCAAAACTTAGAACAATATAAAAATGCTAAGAAAAATGTTAAACAAATAGTAAGTAAGGCTAAACTTAAGGCATATGATAATCTATTCAATAAATTGAGAACAAGAAAAGGTGAAACAAATGGCTTCAAATTAGTAAAAATGAGAGAGAAACAGTGTAGGGATCTAAACCACATTAAATGGAGTGAGGATCAAAGGGTCTTGTTGAATGATGAAGAGGTCAACTAAAGGTAGAGAGTGTATTTTCAACATTGTTAAATGACAAACACAATGGGAACACAGTGGTAGAAGGAACCGTTGGCATAAATGAGGGAGGAGGTCATAGATACATTCGTAAGATTAGGATATCAGAAATGAAAGAAGCTTTGAAGAGGATGAAGAGAGGAAAGGCTTTAGGACCAGATGGTATCTCGATAGAGATATGTAAGTGCATGAGGAGATCGACATTGACCGGCTGACTAAGTTGCTCAAATGGGGAGATGAGAACAAAGAAAATACTACACGAATCGAAAAAAAATATTGCGGTACCTATTTACAAGAACAAAAGAGACTTACAAAATTGTACGAACAATCGAGGGATCAAACTAGTGAGCCACACTATGAAGCTGTGGGAGAGAGTGATTGAGAAATGACCGAGGCATGAAACGAGTGTAGCAAAAGACCTATTCGGTTCTATGGCAGGAAGGTCAACAATTGAGGCTATTTTCATACTTAGGCGATTGATTGAGAAGTTTAGCGAGGCAAAGACCTCTACATAGTCTTTATTGATCTAAATGACGCTTATGATAAAGTACCCCGAGATTTAATTTGGTAGGTGTTGAAAAAGAAAGGATTCATTGACTTGGTGAGAGCTATGTACGAGGGATTACTAATTAGTATACGAACAACTAGTGAAGAGATGAATTTTTAGTGACAATAAGTCTATATCAAAGGTCAGTTTTGAGCCCATACCTCTTGATCTTAGTTATGAACAACTTAACTAAGTACCTACAAGATGAGGTAATATGTTATTCACGGACGACATAGTTTTGATCGATGAGACCCGAAGCAGCATCAGCATAAAGTTAGAACTTTGGAGGGATGCTCTAGAATTTGATGGTTTTAAAATTAGCTGGACTAAGACACAGTTTATGAAATGCAAATTTAGTAATAATAGGAGTAGAGATGAGGAAGTAGTTAAGACTGATACAAGACATATCAAAAAGAGTGCACTTTCATTATCTTGGGTTAATAATCCAGGAAAATGGAGAGATTGAAGAAGATGTCACACATAGAGTTAGAGTTGGGCGTACGAATTGGAGATATGCAACTGGAGTTTTATGTGATCGTTGCATACCAATGAAGATGAAGGGGAAGTTTTATAGGACAGCTGGGTTATGGGTAAAATGCTGGGTAGTCAAGAAACAACATACCCATAGAATGAGTGTAGTTGAGATGAGGATGTTGAGATGCATGAGTGGCATGATAAGAATGAATAAACTTCGAAATGAATACATTCAGGAGAACTTAGGTGTGGCTCCAATAGGTGACAATATAAGCAAAAGTAGACTTGGGTGGGCTAGCCATGTACAACGCATACCCACTATAGCACCTGTTAGGAGGTGCGAGCTGGCTCAAGTCTCAAAAAGGGAAACGGGTAAAGCCCAAAAGGACGTGGTTAGAAGTAGTGAGAAAATATATGGAGACTTATGGCCTCATTAAGGCTATGGCCTTGATATAGCACAATGGCAGACCGGGATTTGTGTATCCGGCCCCAGATAGTTGGGATAAAGAACTTGACGATGATGATGATAATAACAAACTTGATATTGGACAAATAAGTTTTTAATAACAGTAGGCCTAGATAAGGGAACAGCGTTGAGCCCATATCTCTTTGTTTTGGTTATAGACAAATTAACTACACATCTACAGGATGAGATACCATGGTTTAAGTTGTTTGCGGATGACATAATTTTCATTAATGAATAAAAAATAGCATCAATGCAGAGCTAGAATTTTGGAGGGACACTCTAGAATCTAAAGGTTTAAAATTAAGTAGACTCGGACAGAACATACGGAATGTAAGTTTAGTACTAATAGAAGTAGAGAACAAAGAATTAATTAATATTGATAGCCATGAAGTACCTAAAAGAAACTATTTTTGATATCTTGGGTCGATTATCCCTGAGAATAGAGAGATTGAGGAAGATATCGTGCATAGAATTAGAGTTGCGTGGACGAGTGGAAATGTGCTTCTAGAGTCTTATGTGACCGTCGCATACCAATGAAACTAAAGGGGAAGTTCTATAAGACAGCTATGAGACCAGCCAGGCTTTATGGGATGGAATGTTGGAAGTCATGAAAGAACATATCTATAGAATACGTGTAGCTGAGATGAAGAACTTGGAATGGATGAGTGGCATGACCAGAAAGGATACAATTCAAAATGAATACATCCAAGGGAGCTTGAGGTGGCCCCAAAAGGTGACAAGATGAGGAAAAGTAGACTTAGTTAGTCTAGCCATATGCAGCATCAACCTAGAACAACGCCGGTTTGGAGGGGCGATTTAGTTCAAGTGGAAGGCTTTAAAAGGACAATGAGAAGGCCAAAAAGTACATAGATGGCAGTTGCGATAATGGATATGGTGACTTACGGTCTAATTGAGGATATGGCCCTTGATATAGCATAATAGCAGAAAAAGATTCATGTAGCCGACCCCAAATAGTTGGGATAAGGCTAGTATGATGATGATATTAGAAAATATTGAATCAGGTCTGAACTGGCCAGCTGGCTGGTCACAATAGATGAACCCTCATTACAGTTTCAATAACAGAAACAAAAAAATTCCTAGAGCATGTGAAATATTTTGAAAATACTAATCAGACCTTCAATTCCACTTGCATCACCACTTTGACTATTGGGCATAGTAGCATCAGTTACTGCCAGTGGTGTATGTTCCTTTAATTCGATTTTTCTTTTCTTTCGAAATCATATGAGGTAGCAGAGAGTTCTTTTACATAACTATTCTGCATAGAGCTGACAAAGAGGTGATGTTTCTGTTTATGTGGGGCCGCATTTCATCTTGTTTGCTTCATGTTTTGTTAGAAAACATGTACGTAAAGGTCGCCACCTCCTCACTAAAAGTGAAGATCTAATCAACCAGGTTTACAAGTCCCATCGATAATCCACAACTCTCTATCAGTTGCTGATTCATAAGATAACAGTAACTTCTGTTCTCAATATAATTGATGTAAGTTATCATAAATATTCTGATAAATTCTCAATCGGTTTTCTTTTTTGTAATCAATGACACATTTTCTATATATGTATAAATAATGTTTACTTTTTCCCTTTTGGTTTTTTTTTTTTTTTTTGGGGGGGGGAGTAAGGGATGCAGGGGGAATTAATAGTGATGAAGTTTACATGTCCCATTACAAACTAACAATCCAAAATTGCAGGCAGGTAGCATACTGCTAGGCACAAAATGGAGGAAAAAACAAGTCTTCTCAGGGATAACAAGAGAAACAAACAACCAAGAAACCAAACAAAAAAACTTCACCCCCTTTGTAAAGTGGTGGTTGTTTACAAAATCTGCAGCTAGGGCCCCTTATTTGCCCAGTGAATCAGCTCTTTCATTGGATTCCAGCCGAAAAGGTATGAAGGTGACCTGAAGTGGGCTGCATCGTGCTACCATTTCACAGCAGACTTCCTCTAGATTCCACCGTACGTTCAAGGAGTCACCTTCAATTGTGGGAGATGTACCCCAACTCCGATTAACTACCTTTAGTTCTTCTAGCAGGGCCTTTGCTTCAGAAAAGGTAGATGGGGTCATGAGGCAACACCAATCAGCCCCAAATGGGTCAGCAGTGCAGTCAATCAGCTATCCCTGAAAATACCTCCAATACCAGCTACTCCCTAATTTCCCATGGAGCAACATCAAAATTAAGTTTGATGTCGCCCATGCCTGGAGGCAGCCCATGGCTGAATCAAGGGATGGACACGGGAAAAGTTCGCGTTATAGCTTAGTTCAGTGTGAGGCATGAGGCCAAGAAAGACTGAAACGCAGTCTGGTTGGTAGCCCAAAGGATAACCAGTGCCTTGATCCTGTCCTTTACAGACTCCATGCGTGACACTAGGCTTTCAAACATCCTCTTGCTTTTTTTGGTCCATATGACCTAAAATAGGGCCAGAACAGATGTGTGCCACAGATGGAGGCCCAAGGCAAGGAGGGAACTGAGAAGCAGGTAACAAACAACTAGTGCACCGACTCAGGAGTATCCCAACACATATTGAACAAATCTGTATTTGATAACCATGCCAAACAGCTAAAGGGGCAGTGTAAGAATAGATCATCTATGGTTTCAATGCTATTTTTGAGCATGTCGCAACAGTTTGCTAAATACCTCTTCACTGAAGGTTGTCCGACACAAGAATATTTTGCTTACAGCAACCAGGAGGTCACTTGTATAATTGTTGAAACAGGAATGCTCCAAACCTTGCTTGAAACTCTTGTGGATGCCCCTCTAGGTAGAGGTAAATTAGATGGCAGGGTGAAGGTTCCCATACCGTTATGTCACTCCATCTTTGTGAAATGAAATGGGCATTCAGTATGATCATTAAGCACACAAGTTATGCATCTTGTCTTATGAGAGGTATACTATAAATTTAGGGGATCAGACCAAGTTGCCTCCAATGTTCTCATAAGACTGTCACACTGTGATATCTTGGTCCAATAGCACGACAAATCAAGATGGGAACCAACTTTCCAATGCACAGTCCCCTAACCACTTGTCTTTCGACATCCTAATTGGATTGTCTGTTTTGACTTATTCACCGGAGAGTAAAAACTTTAGTAAGCAGTGAGGATGGCTTTCCAAATCCCCGACACCTGCTATTTGGGGAACCCTTTGGCAACCACTCGAGTCATTGAGCCCATGTTTGTGGCCTTCTTCTGTGGCAAAACACCACCATCATATTCCTAAAAGATGTAAAATCGTGTCCTTAAGATTTCTTAGGCCTTAACGTTCCTCTTTCTTGGACTTGTAGACTGTATCCCATTTCACAAGGTGGAATTTGAGGCTTTCTCCATTGTCTGCCCATTGAACGTTCCTGATGAAATTATCTATCCTTTAAGAGACCAATCAGGACATCCTGAAAAGGAATATTTAGTAGAATGGAATCTTCAAAAGGGCAGCTTTTATCAGAGTAAGTCTTCCTCCAATGGGAAGGAACCGTCCTTTCCAAGCTAACAATCTGTTCTCTTAGCATTAAAAAAAAATCTCTTCTCAACCCTCCCAACAATCCCATCCCATCGCACTTTGCTCGTTTCACGAGGCCAGAGTGGGAGGCCAGAGTATTTGTTAGAGATGGAATCAGTTCCACATCCTATCCTCTTGGTGAGATTCAAAACAAGCCCCTCTTCTACACGCACCCCCAATGAGTTTGGTCTTGATCATGTCGATCTTCATTCCCATACCTGGTTCAAACATCTTAGGAACACCCAATCCAGTTTTAGAACAAGGACAGGGGCTTTAGTTTGGTGCTTGTAGTATAGGCATTCATTGGCTATGACAACTCCGCCAAGTATTTGATGATCTTTCAAAAGCAATTTGGTTTGGTGACATAGCGCTGCTTCGGACCTGCCTTAGTTGGGTAGCCAGAACCTTAGAAAGGATTATTAAGAGCCTTCAGCAGGCTGATGGGTCTGAAGTCTAACACCACTGCCCTGTCCACGTTTGGAACTAAGGCAATAGATGTTCAATTCATGCCTTTATTGATGGTTCCTCTGTGATAAGATTCAGAGAAAAGGGATAAAGATGTCCAGGGCAGAACCTCCCGAAACTGAGGAAGAGGGCAACAGGAATCCATCCAATCCGGACACTTTGTCTTAGTCAGATCAGCAATGACTCTGCAGATTTTTTTGTTAGTGAAGGGTCTCCCCAGCCATTCAGATTGTTTCCTCGAGATGGCTCTTAATTGGGTTGGGTTTCCGGTGTGTCAGTGAAGGGTCTCTCCAGACGTGATGACTCCATTGATTTCAGGTGAACCGATCACCATCCATAATTAGGACAATGGATTTAGATCTCCTATGGCTACTGGCTATTTTGTGAAAATAGGTCATGTTCCTATCCCCCTCTTTGAGCCATTTTGTTATGGATCTTTGGTACCAGTACAGCTCTTCTTATTTCGAGACATGGTTAAATTCAGCCTTGTTGTAATATTTTATTCTTCTTGTCCATCTCAACTCTAGATGTGATTCTCAGGCCTTCCATGGCCTCCAAAGACAAGAAGCAAGAGCCTTCTTTGAAAGGTATAGGTACCCATTCTTCTAAAGGTAAAGCTGCCGTTCATCCCTCTTTTGATAAGGTACCTTCCTTCCCTTTGAGCATTCCTGAACACATTTTTAATCATATTATTTCTGGTGAGAAGCCTCATATAGTCATAGGGTGCAAGGCTTCCCGCTCATCCCTATGTGGTTCGGAGACTAATTGTCTACTGCCTTCACGAGGGTCGAGCTTTCATCCTTCTTGAGGGGGCTCTTTAAAATGGCGAACTCCATGTTAATTTTAAGCTTTCAGAAAGATTCATCCCTAAGACCAATATTTTTTCTCCTCCGCGAGGGTACACAAACCTTAGATGAGACAGCGCCAATATCGGTCCTATGGCTCTTAGGTACCCCTATCAACCTTTAACCTCTAGCTATAACCAAGCCCATGTGGGTAGAAAATTTAGGATCTGCTTTTCCTCCCAGGATCAAATGGGTTGACTTGGAGTGTGTAGTTAGAAATAAGATAGGGTTATCCCTCAAGAACAAGACAAGGGTCTTCTACTTCTATCTAGTTGGACTAATACTTTTCCCTACAGAGAGGAGTATTGTCCCATCGTCTCTCTTTTCCCTTGCCTTCTCTCTGGCAGGGTACCGATGTCACCATTATGCCAGCCATCCTGGCTGGGATCTACAGGGGCCTTTATCACATGTTGATGTGAGGGTCCACAAATTGTATGCTTTTCCTGCAGGTAATATATACGTACTCTTTTCAATAGTTCAGGTTATGCTTCCTGAATTGCAATGTTTGTCTCCTTCTAGATAGTCAACCAGGCCAAGTGACAAATCTAAGACAATTTCGTACCCGCTATTGGAATTGGTTTTAGCACTTCTCAGGAGAGGTATAGATGTCCACTCTAACATAAGATGATCTCAATTAAGGGCTCATAAGTGTTTTAAGTTGCAGTTATTGATGTTTCTCATGATGAAACATACACATGTTTTACTGAGCCTACATACAAGCATCTAAATGCATTTCAACACACTAGATTTTCTTTTTCTTAATAAGCTTGCAGATACAGACTTTGCCATATGAAATTTCATAATGATAGCTGCTGTGAGAAAATGACATGGAATTGTTACTGCTTTCCCATTAATAGGAAGTAAAATGCCAAGTTAATGGTCTATTTAATACATAAAATCTTTGAATTAGAGTCAGTCACACCCAAGATGTTCCAGATACTTTCAGTATGCAATTCGGAAATTAACAAAATGATGCTGTATTCATTTACATAAACAAATAACTGAAATACATCATGAATAGATCAATTAGTCATGAATCCATTGCAAAACAGCAAAGGCCAATAAGCCCTCATTTCTGAAAAGCAACAGTAAATAGGTTTCATTTTGAACTCCCAAGAAACTCAACTAAAATTAGAAATACGTGACATCTATCTTAAAAGCTTTGAATTCCAATTTCTCAGGAGAATCAGGACTTGGTGTTCTTTTGCATTTTATTCAACATGCTTGAAGAGAGACATTTCAGGAAATTAAATAAAGAAATGCGGCAACAGAGCATCATTTCTTAGATATTTTGAATGACAAGATGCATGACACTTCACAATTCAACTACCCTCATTAATTAATGGAATGAAATGCAAAACTCTGAGAGATTTCCAATCAAGAAAAATCATGAGCAGTATTCTAACAAGTACAGAAAGGACTATTTTATCAGCAATTGATGATCAAAATAAATATTTAAAAATCATTAACCAAGAAATTCAAGCCCCCTAACCCCACCCCGAATAAAATGACTTCTTTTAACCAGAATATGGATTGAACCACCTCTCATACGATTACTATACAACTAACAGCAAACAAACATTACAACAATGCATTACAGTACAAAAGAACTAAAGTTTTGAGTTAGTGATACTATTCAATTTGTATTTGAATTTTAAAACAACGTTCTTTTCATTCCGAGACAGTTCAAGTTCTCTCAGCATTTGATTAAGGAATATAAAAAAAGGTCAACAGAAAATTTCCAAATTATACAAAAACTAACCTACTACAAAAATTACAAAGGATAAAAAAGCAACAAATCCTCAAAAACCTCAGTTGGTAGGTTTCAATTTCAAATTCTCGCGAAACTCAAATAAAAAAAGAACTAAACAGCATCCTTCTTGAAAGATTTAAATTTAAATTTCTCAGAAGAACCAGGATTCCGGTTGGTATTTTCTTAATTAGTTTAACCTAGTTCTTTCAATAACAACCACAAAAGTATGTTTTCCCACTCATGGGAGCGAGAGATAAAAAAGAGACCACGATTACCAAGCATTGGCACTATGGGGATGCATTACACTTCACAGATTTGATTTCCCTTAATAAAGGAAATTTCAAAAGGAGAGGTAAAAAAGAACCAGAATTCTTTTAGGAAAAAACGGACCACATTTTTACTGGGAGAAGTGATCAAAGGACAAATTTCTTCAGAAATTAATGTCCACAAAAATAAAAACACAAAACAACCGCCAAATGTTAAGATAAACCATAGAAAAGCCCCAGAATCCATACTAGAATTGAAAATTTACAGAGAAAAGCACTGCACTATATCAACACAAACCTAAATGAGAAATCTCCACAAATGCAAATCTAATGAGAAATAAAACAAAAACCACAAGAAATAACCAAAAAAAAAAAACAATGCAGGAAGAAATTATATGGGGAATGACATCAGAAACCTTGGATCAAGCACAACAAACTCACATATTCTCCATAATTGCCTAAAATTCAGCCAAAAGATCAGGAAAAAAATCCAAAAAAAACGAAAAAAAAAATTAAAAGTAGAAACCTATCTCAAAGCCAGAGATTCATTGGATATCAAGCAATTTTAAGACCTAGAGAGAATCAAAATAGAGGAAGCTAATGGAAATTTTTTTTCAAAATAAAAGATAACAGATAAAAGCCTCACCTTGGAGCTACCAGGGCGCTGGCTCGAAAAGCTGGAAATGCCTCGATTTCTCTGAAAGGTAGAGCGCAGCGCGAGAGCAGTCGTCCCGGAAGCGCGATTGTTCTCCACGTAAAGTCAAGAGACTGTATCTCCCCGCGGGAGCATGTCATCCCTGTACGACCACGCTTGAGTGGCAATGGACCCGGACTTCGGGTGTAGACCCGATGCCTGTGGGTACGCGTCCAAATCTTGCACCCGAACACTTTTTCGGTGCAGGGTACGATCGGGTGTGGGTCTGATAATATTTTTTGAGTCATAATAAATAAATATATTTAAATATAGTTAAATATATAGATATTTTAATTTGGGTCGGGTTCAGTAGGTCTCGGTCCGGGTCCCGGTCTGGGTTTGGTGAATTTGAATCCAAGCCTGGGTCTCATATCACATTTTCAAATCCGAGTCTGGGTCCAACCGGACCCAAACCCGGACCCAACCCGACTCATTTCCACCCCTAACGCTTGTGCCCTTACTAAAGAGAGACACCACTAAAAAAAACTATCTCACTAGTTTAAACGAAGGTGTTTTTTAACTTTACCCGAAGCTTTTGGATTTGGCATCTAACGGGTACAAGTCATTTGATCTCTTTATTACATGTATAAATGGTCTCTATGATATAGGGAGATGGTGGGATGAGCGCGTGTACTATGCTCTCTCAGGAGCATAATTTGACCTATTTGCAAAGAGTAGATGATTATTCTCGAAAAAAAATTGAAATTTGAGTTTCTAACGATTAGATTTCATTGTCTAAAAATTGGATGGTCCTTATTCAATATCTATCGAGACGTTATTTTTTTCAAGTGTATAGACTATACAATTAGAAAATAAATTTTTATTAAGGTTAATCTATGAAACCTCCTTTCTTCGACCTAGCGACTAATCTCATAGAAAACCTTTTTAACACATTTTAGTCTCCATAACGTATTTATTGTCTTAAGATTCAATAGGGACCTAAAGACAAGCTCACCTAAAGACAAGCTCAACAAAAGCTTGAGAATTTATTATAAAAAAATATTAAATGATAAATACTATAAGAACACAATATTAAGAGTAACCTTTGCCATAAATGAGGGGACGATAGGTGGGTTGGTCGTATGCTTTCTAGACCTAATACAACACCAGTGGGGAGGTGCAATTTGATTCAAGTGGAAACTCTAAAAAGGCAAGGAGAAAGCCTAAAAGGACAAGAACAAAAGTAGTAAGAAAAGCCATGGTGACTTTTAGTTGATAAAGAAAAGTGGAGGAACATGACTCATGTAGCCGTCCTCAAATAATTAGAATAAAGCTTGAACGATAATGATGATGATGATTGAATAGGAACCACCAAAAATATAAATATCTAAGAGTTCAAAACTCAGATTTAACGTTAAGAAATTACCTATTTAGAATCCAAATTATAGCTTTTGAGAATACTCTTGTGACTCTAAAGAGGATGCTAAATATTCATGGTGAAAAATCCTTGTAGGAAATATTTATGCATGAGGAAGTATATAGTGTGGTCCTGTATGAGTATGCTACATGCACTTATTTGTATACATCATTTGTGAGTATTTAATCAATCTAAGACATAGTGAACCCTTGTTTTCATTCCTACATTATTTGGAAATTTATTGGTGAATGAGAGGTGATAATTAGCAATTTTAGTGCTCTTGGAAGTTGTTTACAATGATGTTTAGAAAATCTGAATCAGACCCGACTTGTAGTGTCTGAGATTCTGATAATCACACATTCCTAAGTCTACCGAACCACGAAAGTGTAAAAACACCTATATTATGTTCCCTCGGAAGCAGAGTTTACTTCTACTCCCTCGATTATTAGATGAGGAGGATTTTTTTTTAATCTAAATTTTTGGAACCACCTTAGAATCACTAGATGATTATTTTTATAAAAAAAAAAAAAAATTTGAATTTTTAGTTTTTTAACACTTAGATCTCACTCTCCAAAAATTGGACGGTTTTTATTCAATCTTGAGACTTTTTTTTTTAAAAGTGCTTTGAGAATGCAATTAGGTATTTTTTTTTTTTTATTGAGGTCAATCTATGTGTTAAAGAGGTTATATCCCCAAAATTTGGGGTCTTAAAACTAATCATAGGGAGTAAATTGACAATACACTCCCGAAGAAATAGAATATCTTTTGGCAAAAAATTAAGGAAAGTGGCCAATTTCGAGAAATTTCCATATGGAAACATCTGCCACCTTGATCTGATATTGATTTTGGGTCGAAATGGCGATTTTTTTAATCAACATGGCGGAGCATGTATACATGAAAATGAAAATGAAAGATAATATAATGGAAAAAGTTTATGTAGAGCCGATGCTCTAAACGATCAAATTAGAGCCCACCTCAAAAATTTCACTAGAAGATGTTGTTTTGATGACCAATATCCTCAAACTGATTATCTCGACATCAAGATGCCTGGACATGAGAAAAAAATGGATTTCAAATTTTGGAAATAGTGCATCTTGTAACACTTTTTTTACTACAAATTTTCAAGTTTTTAAAGATTGGCTCGATCTACACTATTTTTTAAGCTTTAAATGTTATAATTAAAAATACAAATATATTTTAATGCTATCACAAATATTTCCAATATTGAAATATGTTTCGAGTCTATTTGAAGGGGCGCTTTACTTTGATTGTTTAGAGCCTCGGTTCTATACAAACCGCACCCTAATTAATTATGGATCACAAAGTCTGTGGACTATCTTGTGGAAAGTAAGAAAAATGAAAGGAAAAATATAAAATAAAAATTCCAAAAATGGAGTGAAAAATTTGATCTGTCATTTCAGTATTTTTGGCTAATGATCTGAGTCCCTAAAAAAGTTTTGAAATTTGGATTTTTAAGTGTAATGGATTATAGAGAGGTTTAATCTATGGAGTATAGTCTTTATAAGTTAAATACATTTACACGGTTATAATCTAGGATCCAACGATTGTGCATCCTTGACACACTATTTTGGTGTAAGCCGGCACATCTGGACCGTCCATTTAACTTGGGTTGTAGATTTAACCCTAATACGTATACAAGGGAAGTAGTATGTGGACCATCGCCACACTTTTCCTCCATCTATGGATGGCTATAAAACATAAATAGGATATATAGCACGTATTTAGACTATAATCTTATTTGGATGATAGTTTATCTTATCTAGAGCAGTCCATCTTATTTGAAATTAATGAACTTTGTATAATATTAATTTATTGGTTGCTTGGTACATTCCTGGCATTATATATAATATATTATTTGATTATTTAACCTTTTCAGCAATTTTTAACTATTTTTTTGTTAATTTTTGCTAAAAACATGTAATTTTCAACAATTTATTTTTTTGAATAAAAATAAAAACAACTTTTCAAGAAGATAATCTTATATGTCAAAACCACCTACAAGTTTATCTTGGATTACCATATGAAGAACACCAGCATCCACCACATAATTCATTACCATGATAAGTTTTATTGAAACAGTGACTTATCAATGACAACAAGTACTTCTAAACAAATTTCTTCCGTTATAGACAATAGATGGACTATAAAGTATAGTACATTTGGCTTGGGAAGCCCGGTCCCCACCCCGGCATTCGTATCTATTAGGCCTAGATTGGACCTAGTCTATAAGCCTCAAATTATTGCCGAAACGAGTTCGAAGCTTGGACTGAGCACAACATGTTTGGAAGCCCCCATACACTCACACTCACACTCACACACACACAGACTAGTGGATATAGTTAAACATTTTCTACTAGCTTCTCTATCTCTTTCCTCTTTCTTTCTCTCTCCATACATGTGTGTGGTATTCACTTTCTCTCTCTTGAGGGCAATAACAATAACATAATCTCACTTTCCCTGGATAAAAATGTCACTGCCAAATGTGAAATTCATGAATTTATGGAACAAATCGTTTAGGGAATTTCTCAAAATACTTTTAGCCAAATGATTTTATATTCCCAAGGAAGTGTAGTGTCAATTTACTCCCTCGAGTAAAACCCAATGTAGGAGTAATTTTAGGACTTAAAAAATTGGGGATGCAACATCTCAACCCATCAACTAACTTTAGTAAAAAATAAATAAATAAATTCAAGATTGAACTCTATATGTACCAAAAAAAAAAAATCTCAACATTTGGATAGAGACCATCAAATTTTTTAAAGGAAATATTTTAGCATAAAAAAACTCCAAATTCAATTTTTTTCTTTTGAATATAATTATTTATTTATTCTTAGGTGGTTCCCAAAATTCCGTACTAAAACAAATCCTCCCAAATTGGTCTTTTGACTGAGGGAGTAGATGTACATAATACTCCCATAGAAGCGTAGTATATGCGCTTATGATTTTATATATCTTCATTGTAAAATGAGTATGGTGAAAAAAAAAAAAGCGTAAATTGAGAAATAACAAAAATGACCTTGTGATTTAGCAGAAAATAATCTAATAGGAAATCCAGTATGAATGATGTTTGTGAGGCCGCAACCTTATAAAATTTGGTGAAGCTGCACATCAGATATATCAAAACCACAATTTTGGTGCATATAAACTCTAAATATATTGTAAATTCATGTTTGCTCTGGATTGTATAATTTGAAGCTTTGAAAATGGTAGTATACATGAAGCATGTATGTGAATATATGAAATAAGCATGTATGTGAATATATGAAATGGACGTTCTAAAGGAAATATTATAAGATAACGTATTTTTAGAACTTGAAAATCTTTTTTTATTTTTTTATTTTTTTATTTTTTAGCTTCATGATCTTTTTGAGGTGAAGATGATTGATTTTTAAGTTTTTTAGCAACACAATTACTTTCTTCGGTGAGATTTATTGTGCAACTTTATAATGATTGTACCAAACACTTTTCTGGTACATTATCATTTTAGACCAAATATATATATATATATATATAGACTATTTACTTTCGATATCAGGACGTCACAATTATTATTGACCGTTATATATGAAATTTGGTGCTTGGCAATGTATCATTGATTGGGTACAAAGTCTAAAATAAAAATTTTCGAATAATGTGATGCATTCCAATCAATCAGATTTCACATTTAATGGCTAAGAGTGATTGTAACCACCTCGTATAAAAAATGAATGGTCTTAAAATCCACGGGCGTTGGAAATTCAAAAAAATTGATTTTAGAATGGAAATGAAATAGTAGAAATATTTGGCGATTTTTCAATATTTAAATTACATATAATTTTAATATCTTGCCCTCAATAAAATCAAATAGTGGATTTTAGTAATATCCAAAATATTAAAAATCCATACCTAAAAATCCATGCACCAAAACATGGCCCATGAGTGAACCAAATTTAAGGAAAACTTTGGCATACTTATTTAGCCTCAAATTGTAGAGATTTGGATTTCTTATGGGGCAAACTTTCTATGTTTCTCCTACAACATAAAACTTATATACTTTTCCCTGTTCAACATTCTGAATGGACAACTAAGATGACCCCAATTATAATGTCACGTGTCTACACTATTTTTTTTAATTTCTTTAAAACATTTTGACACAAAATTTTGATTGTCCAGCCCTCTTTTAAACTCACAACTATAAAAATAAAAATAAAAATAAATCTCAATAAAATAAAAATACCAAAATACTCGTGAAAGCTTCAAGAGAGAGAGAGAGATGCAACATGAATGAGTTTGGGCATGTCAACATGATCATGCGAACGTAAAGATGGGATTACAAATTCTATTAGGATTCTTTATGTGGTGTTGGATAATAAAGATGTAAAGATATCTTCATTAAGGACATCTTGTTTGATTGTGGGTCCTCTCCTCCATTGAATGATCGTTTGGCTTGGGAAACTGGGCCAAATATGTGTGGGCTCTTTTGTATGAGCTAGATATTAAGTGGATTGGAAATGGTCATCTCAGTTTTTGTATGCGCTTTGATATCGAGGTCAAGAAGGTTTTGAGGAGCAAATATTGGAGGTTGAGTGGAAGATTGTTCACCTTGGATAATGGGAAGAGTAACTCCATCATTCTTTGGTACCAAAATGTGTCTTCTGTGTTTGAGTATGGGGGATTCCTCTTCATGCTTGGAATTTGGGTGTATTCCAAAGATTGACAAATATTGGTGGTGATTTTTGGGGAGTAGATTGGGAATCTGTAAAGGGGTCTGATCTCTTTTGGTAGAGTGAGGGTAATAAAAAATCATTTTAACCATTACTTAGAAAGATCAAAATTTTAGTAAATTTGAAAGATTTCATTATGATGTTTATGTTGAAGGTGCCAAGGAGCCTAAGGTTATTGAGAAGAAGTGTATGAGTAATGTAGGAATCTATCCTTAAGAAGAATGAATAGATTGAAGTTCGTGCAAAAAGACGGTATAAGGTATTCATAAAACTCAAGAATTTTCAAGGTAGGATGCAAGGGAAGAGCTCAACAATGGCGACCAATGGGAAGTTCAGAATTAAATGGTTTAATGGGATACATGAACCAACCGTGTATGAGAAACTTTTTTTCTCAATCATTTCAAATTCATATTTCAAAATTAAAAAGAGGTAGGTGCCTATTAATAAGGAAGGAATTTTAGTTTCCAATAGCTCTTGCAAATCGTCCCGATTCGTTGTGTCTCATTTTGGAATGTCTGAAAGGTCTACCTATTATGACAATTTGAAGTAGACGGTATGGGGCTTGGGTGGAACTTTTAACTTTCATAAGGGGGTGATAGTCCTGTAATGAAAAATATAAGTCAATCTATTTGAGTATACAAATTTGGCATTTGGGAAAGTACAATCCTCGGAGATTCTAGGCAATGGGAATAGGTTTCTTCTTGTGGATGACAATGATGGACAAAAATATGATAAATAAGCTATCAAAAGAGGCTTTGGTGTCACGACCCCTCCCCCTAACCCCTACCGTACCAGTCGGAGGGCGACAGAGTGCAGGATCACGACTGGAGGTGGGAGTGGCTCAACGTGTTTAGAAATGCAGACTCACAACAACCACGGAAGAAAATAGAACTCATTCACCATGTTCCACACAAAACTGAACAGAATATAAACCATAAAACCATATTTCTTTTTACACTTCACATACATGCTCAAGCTTAATTTTATACTTAATTTCATGCATGATTAAGGACATACAAGGTGTTTGATCCACTTACTTTGTGTGCAATGGTACTCCCAAATTCCTTCACACAGTCCACTTCAAGCTCTCAAACAGTGGGCACAAAAGGGGCTGAGAAATTCTAAGAGTTTGGCTTACAAGAGTGAGAGAACAAGGTTTGGGAGAGAAGAGAAGGGCTTAAGTAGTCAATGGGTTAGAGGTGGCAGCCCATATTTGCCAAGTGGCAGACACAGTAGCATGTAACTAGACAAGTGGCAGGTGTGGCAGCATGCAACAAGCAGGTGGCACCTAAGGTCATGCACCGGCTCGGCGGTGTCACGCGAGGCGACTTCGAGCACGGCGGTGTCCTCGCCACGCACGACGACCTCCTCATGCATGCACGACGGCTTCCTCCTTGCACGCACGACGGCTGGACCTCTTTCACGCATGTCGGCTTTCTCTCTTCTCTTCTTCTTACCGCCACGCGCGTTCTTCTTTCTTTCCTTCCTTATTCCGCCGTGCACTTCACTATAGCGGGGAAAATCTCGGTCCTTACATCATCCCCCCCTTAAAAAGGCTTTTGTCCCCAAAACTCGTATCTCAACTAATCAAATAAATGGGGGTACTTATCCCGGATTTCGGCTTCTCGTTCCCATGTCGATTATTCCTTTGAATAATATTGCCACAACACATGGACCACATGAATTTCTTTATTGCGCAACACCTGCACTCTCACGTCCAATATCTCAATCGGTTGCTCAATATAGGTCAAATCTTCTCTGATCGAACTTGGTTCATACTTCAAAACATGGGACGGGTCAGGCTGGTATTTTCTTAATAGTGATACATGAAAACATCATGAATGTTTGCCAATTCGGGTAGTAGGGCAAGTCGATATGCCACGACTCCAACTTTTTCCATAATTTTAAAGGGTCAAATAAAACGTGGCCTCAATTTTTCTTTATTGTCAAATCTCATAATGCCATTAGTTGGCAATAGCTTCAAGAAAATCGATCACCTACTTCAAATTCGAGGTCTCTCCTTCGATTATCGGCATAACTCTTTTGCCGACTCTGAGCAGTCTTGAGCCTCTATCGAATCAAGGCAATCTTTTTTGAGGTTGCTTGAACAATTTCTGGCCCAAACAGTCTCCTTTCACCGACATCATCCTAACAGATAGGTGATATGTACTTCCTCCCATGCAAGACTTCGAAAGGTGCCATCTGAATACTGGCTTGGAAGCTGTTGTTATAAGCAAATTCTATCAGAGGCAGATGGTCATTCCAATTTCCTTTAAAATCAATGACACAAGCTCTCAGCATGTCTTCCAAGGTCTGAATAATTCTAACCGACTTTTGGTTTCAACATGCTCTTTGGGAGAAATAATAATAAAAGCCAAGTGGAATGCAATAGATACAGTTGGGTGGTCTTCTCTTAAAGAGAGAACATCCTCTAGAATGGACATTTTCCTTTTGGCCAAGCTTTTCCTGAGGTTAGATAGAAACTTACTGTTGCAGTGTATTGATGAGTGTTATATGAAATGGCAAAGAGATATTTGTCGTTCAGGAAGGCAGTACACAAGAAGCAGGTGGTTGATGAACCTCGGGTTCCTCTTGAAGAACATGGGCTTCCTATCATTGTTATTAAAGAATATGGTAGGGAGCATGCAATGATATTACCGCATCTGGAGTCAGTTACGTTGTCTTTTGAGGATCAATTAGATGCTTGGTCTGAGGAAGAAGTAAAATTTGTTCCACCATTGGATGTGATGCCACCTGTTGATAGTGAGAGGCAGAAGAAGCCAGAAGAACTCGTAGTGGCAAACAAGGTAGAGGATGCTAAGAGATGTTCAATTGATGCTCCTGAAAATTAAGTTTTGGAGGCACTTAAAGAACTTGTGGAATCTTCGGCTATGAAGGAGAAGATGAAAAACAACGATGGTCCTGGATAGAATTTGGCTGTTGAGAGTTAAAGAAGATTTAAGGGTAAACAGAAAGCAGATGCAATGCTTACCCGTTCATCACTTGGACTTGTGGCTAGGAGAGAGGTTAGAGGGGAAAATATAGGTATCACTTTGCACAAATGAGTGATCGAAATGGATGACAATGCTAGTTTTGATTACCCAGTCAGACAAATTTTGAAACAGAATGAAAGTACTCTGGAATATATGTGGCCTGGGGAGCGAGCACCGCAATCAAGAAGTTTTTTCACTTTTGGTTCGAAAGTATAAACTAGAAATTTTTCTTTTGCAAGAGACCAAGCTCCTAGGTTCGTTAATTAGGTATGTTAATGAAATTTAGGGTCGACATCCTATTGAACAATTTACAAGGAACCTTTTATTGGGGACTGATGATAAAAGGAAAAATTTTCATTTATGAGTTGGGATAAGGTGTGTACTCCAAAGAAGGAAGGTGGATTGGTATTTGTAAACTCAAATTAATTAATCAAGCATTAGTTGCCAAATAGTGGTGGCAGTCGCTGAATTCAAATCAGCTGCTTTGGAAGTAGATTTTGGTGGCTAAATGTGGCATTGACCCCTTAAACCAGTTTATTGATAGGGGTAGAACTACATATCGGCAATCACATGTATGGAAGTCTATTCATTCTATTTGTTCTTTCATGATTAGACATACAAGGTTGTCAGTAGGAATGGGTGATAATTTTCTTTTTTGGCACTAAAAGTGGGCAGCTTTTGATGTGGCATTTAAGTTCTCCTATCCATATTTATTTCACAGGTGTGCTCAGCCGATGGCAGAGGTAGGAGAGGTTGGAGAGGCTAATGACAATTCTGTTTTTGGAATATTGTGTGCCTCTATAATCGTATTCCATAACCTATTTTTCAATAATCATATTCCACGGCATGTTTTTCAACAATTGATTGAGTTGTTAAAGGTGTTGGAGAATATCCATATTTCCAATTTGATGAATGATGAGGTGATATGGGAGCTAGAACCTGGTGGAATTTTATCGATGAAATCAGCTGACTCTTTATTATTTTATGATTGAATTAGATGGAATCAGCTTATGTTGAAGGATCTTTGAGGTGGATGATACGACATAAGGTGCAAGCCTTTATTTGGGTAGTGATACAAGGCAAAGCTCCAACTATTGACAATATTGGAAAGAAAGGGAAGATTCTAATCAACGTGTGCATGTTTTGTAAAAATGATGAAGAAAGGGCTACACATTTATTTGTTCACTGTGCTCTCTCCCATCACATATGGTGTAAGGCAATACAAAAGGTTAGTGTTTCTATGGCTCTTTCAAATTCTTAGCATAACATTTAAACCATCTCAAGCTAGTGGCAATTCTAAAATTGGGAATATGATTTGGGACATTATTCGAGGAGCAATTATATGGGAACTGTGGCTGGAAAGGACTAGATGGACTTTTGAAGGAATATCTTTGGGAATGCAAGGCATTAAAAACATAATTATACGTAAGAGTTTGGAGTTGGTTAAATGTCATTAAAGAGGGGTATGGAGTAGATGTTGAGCTCAACGTGGCTAACCTTATCTCATTGCGATATCTAAAGGTTAGACCGAGATGCATAAGGCAGCCACCTATAACAGGGAGTTTCAAATTGAATTTTGATGGATCATCCTCGAGTAATCCAGGGGTGGCAAGTGTGAGTGGGGTCTGCAGAGATAGTGGGGGCAATGCTATATTTAGCTTTGCTAGTCCATGTGGTATTATATCCACCAATCACATTGAAATGGCTGCTCTTGCGCAAGGGGGGATAGGTGCATTGGTGAAACTTTGGTTACTGAAAGAGATTCACTTAGGGCGTGTTTGATAACAGGAAGTTAGAAGAAGAAGAAAGAACTTTACCTATTACTGTTCATGTTATGTGTTTGATAAAAAGTGGAAGATAATTTGAGAACTCCTTTTTACTGTTGAAGTTCCCACCTTTTAGGCTTGAGTAAAGTTCCATGGTAAACCATGGAACTTGTAAAGGGAACTTTTTATTTTGTCCATGATATATATATATATATATATATATTAAAAATAAATATAAAATATAGTATATCATATATTATAGTATATTATAAATATTATATATTCTATTCAAATAATTATCTATATAAATATAAGATATTTATCATATATCCCAGGAGTTATCAAACACAGAAACTATGAACTTATATATATATATATATATATATATATATATATGTATTAATTAAAA
>NW_006497450.1:1441829-1459225 GCF_000471905.2 Amborella trichopoda
ATCTCTCTCTCTCTCTCTCTACCTACATCACTGTGGTACGAACACCCAAACCTTACTCTCTCTACTTACATATCTCCAGAAACCTACTCTCTCTCTCTCTCTCTCTAAAATTTCACAACTTTATTTGATTTTTGTTCCTCGAAAAGACAAAATTGCATTACACCATTGTCCCGTTTTACAGCATTACGATCTTTGGGTCCCTTACTTTCTCTCTCCTCAGGAGTGAACAAACAATAATTTACCACTATGCCCTTCTTTCTATAAATGACGTAAATGCCCCTCAATGCTACCCTCTAATCCATTTTATTTGTCTGTGCTATATAATATTCTCTTACCTATTATCCCTTGAATTTTTTGAACTAAAATATGTATCCGTTCTATGCTGTAATTTACACCCATTTTATTTATTTTTTATTTTTGTTTCAAAATCAGAACCAAAACTAAGGATATACTGATTCAGAAATTAAAATTTTAAATTGGTATTTTACGAACTGGTTTGGATTTTGAAAATCTAGTCCAGTTTAGTTGATGTTGGGTTTGAATTTTCAAATCCGAACCACAATTCTCATGTACTTAACTAGATCCCTTCTACCTCTTGCTCAACCCCAAAACTCAAATAACATATTTTCAATACCTGAACCGGTAGGGCACTCTGAAAATTCAAAGGATGTGTTTTGCATGAGATTGCAACATTAAACAATCGAAGCAAGACATACCTCCAAACTTGTCATGAGATGCAATTTTAGCATCATAAATTCTTAAGGTGGCCCGAGAATCTATTTTTATTTCTAATAATAAAATTTTAAACTTTAAAAGTGGTTCTAATCAATCATATCTATAAACGCATGGAAATCTTGAAAATGAACAGTCCAGATAATGTGTTACAAGATATATTATTTTTTAGATTTGAATTTTTTTTTTTTTATCATATTCTTACATATCGACCTCAAGATGATCAATTAGATGGTTTTCTAACATCAAAATAACGTTTTTCATGGATTTTGAGGTACATCTTAATTCTATTATTTTAAGGTCATTTATCATCTTATATAAACTTCTTTTAAATTTAAACGAAGATCATTGATCATCATCAAAAAAAAAATTTAACACTATGGGGTCCAATATTTTTGTAATTATTTGAGATTGACTACACGAATTTTGATCGGACAAACTTGTTGTATGGCTGATGATGTGGAGGGTAGTGCATGCCTAAAATGAAAAGGTTATCTTGGAAGGTATCCATGTCATTTAGTGATGTTACAAGGATAGTTTTGTCTTGTGAAGAGAGAAAATCTTACGCAGCGCCGTGCGAAATTAAGGGAGAAAAAAACTTTAATGGTAAAATCTCTTGGGCCTGTAAAATCTCCCCCTCCACATGCACAGTTGCAGTCCAACAGGCTTTTTCCTGTCTCTCTCTCTCTCTCTACCCATGATCCCCCTTTCTCTCTCTACCCATAATAATTCTCAGTCCACCTCTCTTATAAACCCTGCCCATGCTCCCATAAACCCCTCAACTCTCTCTTTCTCTCTCTCTCTCTCTCTCTCTAGCGATGGGCTTTTGCAGTAAGAGCGCTTCAAAGGACCAAAACCCATGTAATGTGAGGCCTTTCCCGACCAAAAATCGCAGGAAAAATGGCCGGAAAACTGAGAAAATGGCTGGAAAAGAAAGTGTCGAGAAGAAATTAGTGGCTTTGCAGAGGCTTTTACCGGCGGGAAAAAGCATGAAGGGTGATCGGATTTTTGAGGAAACAGCAGAATACATAGTTTTGCTGAGGACCCAAGTTCAGATCTTGCAGAAACTTGTTGATTTGTATAGCAATGGTGGCTGTCAGTGTAAGGAAGGTGGTTAATGGAAAATGCCTTTTCTTTTATTTTTTTTTATTTTTGCATCTTTGTTTTTCTTTCCCCCCCTGAAATGAGCATGAGCTTAGGTTATATGGTTGGGTTTTTGGTGCTCATTGTTTACTCTCTCTCTCTCTCTTTTTCTTTCTCTCTCTTTTTCTTTCTCTCTCTCTTTCAAATGTCAGTTTCTATCTTCCATTTGCTCTCATGGTTAGTTTCTTAATTTGATTAACTGCTTTTCCTCTATCCTCGTTCTACTCTCTCTCTCTCTAAAAGATTTTGAAACTCCGGTTTTGCTCTTTCTCTCTCTCTAATGTCAGTTTCTAGCTTCCTTTTGCTCTCATAACTAGTTTTAAAATTTGTTTTACTGCTTTTCTTGTATCCTCGTTCTGCTTTCTCTCTAAAAGATTTTGAAACTTTGCTTTTGCTCTCTCTGTCCAATATAAAGACATTCTATATGGCGCTCTCTCTCTCAAAAATATGCAACTTTTCTTGTGCTGCTCTCTCTCTCTCTCTAAGATTTTGAGTTTTTGTTTTTGTTTCTCTCTCCGTTCTCTCTATTCAATAAAACAAATCTCTCTCTCTCTCTCTCTCTCCACTATAAAATTAAACAAATCTCCATTCTCTGTTCAATAAAAGCAGATCTCTCTCTCTCTTTCTTCAATATAAAATTAAACAAATTTTGTGAGAGATGGAGAAGGATGCATAAGTGCTTGTTTGGTATGTTTTTGTTTGATTTGTGGAAATATAAAGAATGGAAGATATTTCCCTTTTGGGTAGGTAGCACAAATGTCATTCATGCCCTTGTAAACCTTCACATACGATTTGTGCCTATTACTATATCATATAAACATTACGTAATAATTAACTAACCAGGGAAATACTTTTATTATGAAATTTGGCATGTGCCATCATTTTCATTTGGATAGGTGCACCTAAAAAAAAATATTTTTAGTAAAATAGATGATCAAAATACTCTTAAAATTTTTAGAGGTTATTTTATTTTATCGAGAATATTTTTTTATATATATTTTTTCTGGTGCAAGTTTAAGAGAAGAGTAGACAACGTCAAAATTTGGTGTCAAAATGTTTTGTAGAAAAAATTTACAAATAAAATAGCGTAGAAGTGTGACATTGTGATTGGTCAAATCTGAGTCCATTCAGAATGGATGGTTGGATATGGGGAAGTTTAGAAGTTTAATATAGTAGAAAAAATACAGAAAGCTTGCCAAAATAAATATGCTCCATTTTACACCTCTTATTAAGTTCATAACCTAATGATGGGAAATTTTAGCATGTATACAACCTAAAGGTACATGTTCGATGGCGCACAAAACAATGAAAATCATAAATTTCTTCATAGTTTTAGAATCCAAAGGATAGGGGAAATGGGGCTCAGCTCCTTTTCTATAATTAGTTTAATTCCATTGGTACGAGCCAGAAGAGGGTTTAATAACTTGGAATCGGGTTCCTATTGTAACAAAATCATCTCTGGATAAAAAATCATCCATCTTTATCTTAAATTGAGGAAATTTCATTATTGTGAACCACTTGATACTTGACAATCTTAGATAATTAATTGATTCGAGACGATCCAAAGACCCCTTGGTCCGAGTGCATTCGAAATTTTTAATCACTCCCTAATAGTGCCATGTTATATATGGTTTGTGTAATGCCTGAAATGTGATATCCATTTTTAGTTTCAGCCCTTTTCCATGGTCCACTATAGCTGTCATGTAACCTTAGGGCCAGTGTAAAAGCCCCCTAAGGTAACATCCAAAGCATGTAAAGGTACTTTGAACTTTAAAGTCCCTCACTTTCAATAAAGGGGAGTTATTATAAAATACTTGGTTAGAGAGGTAAAGGTTCAAGTATTAAATTCATTGTAAGAGTCGAGGATTCGATCGCTATTCATTTTTCGGGAATATAGAATTGGATTTTAGCCGACTCCAATTAATTGAAAAATTGATAAAACGATGATAATGATGATAAAATCAGATTTTTCTTCTTTTATCACTTTTTGTTTTTTTTAGTGTTAGAAGAATTGGATTTCTTTGTGAAACAATCGCAATATGTTATTAACATGAGACCGATACACTATGAATAAGGTTGGCAACGGGACGTTGCCAGCCCTAGCCCTAGCCCAATCTTTGGGTGCTTTAGAGCTGACATCATACCTCAAGAAGAACATATAAGAGAAAAACAGGGCCTAGTAGGGTCAGGCTAGGTTGGTTCTCTTGTGGCCATGGCCCAAGCCCGGTCTTCTTCGATCCTCGAGCCATGGTGGCCCAGCTTGCCTCGGTTATGAGGCTATGGTACCCCATCTTGCTGCGGTCTATTGGTCATAGCGACTTGCCCTCATAAGACATTTTGTGGCCCAAACCCTATTTTTCCAAAGCCAGGGCGGGCGGGCGGGCGGGCATGGCTGCCTGGGCCATGGCGGGCCATGGCCGGCCCTAACCTTAACTATGGAACAATGATCATTGATTACCCTTCCGTGCCAGCCCTAACTGTGGAATAATGATGATTGATTATCTTCCGTGCCAGCCCTAAATATGGAATAACGATCATTGATTACCTTTTATGTTCTTTTGATATGAGGGGGGTTTTACATACTCCAGTTAGAGCATAATGTATACTTGTTCCCTCAGGCAAAACCCTTAGAGACGATAAAATTTTTGTACTCCAAAATTTTTGGATGTAACCTACTCAATGACTAAAAAGAAAAAGAAAAAAAATGCAGTCGAGGTGCCTAGGAAAACTTGATGTCCTAGGAATGAACACCAACTGTCTAATTTTTTTTGACAATTGGATCTAGATGCATGCCAACTGAAATTTTTATTTTTATTTTCTTTTTCTTTTATAACATTATTCATCTAGTGATTCTAAAGTGGACTATATTATATGACTTTAAATCAAGAAAATCCTCCTATTGCATCTTTTGTCTGAATGAGTAAATTTACAATTGTACACACTTTGATAAAGACAAAATGAAATCTTTAAAAGTGCAAAGTAGAAAAATTCTCAAGGTCCAAATTTCATGAGGATATCATATTCAGTTGTATCTCCTTCCTTTAAAAATTTATTTTGACAAACACAAAAAATGAAAATAATAATTCCAAATAAACCATATTAGAGGTTTTAAAAAGATAATTAATTATTAGAAAATTGAAAATCTCTCACAAGAAATATATGTGCATGAGGATAACATTATATGGATCCTCCATGAAATAAGTGCCCTATCGTTTTCCTCCTTGCTACTGGTTGTAAGATTCAAGTGGGATCTGAGCACCTAAAATTACGTTAATTTGAAAGGTTGATGGGTTGGGAGCTAGCAAACAGTTCAATTTGTCTAAAGTTTTTATGAGATATTATACTCTACACGGAAAAAAATTATATAAGGCATCAACCTTGTATGATAGAAATAATGCATAACTAAAAAATCCATCATAAAATATTGTTTTGATGCTAGAAAACCCTCGAATTGATTCTAGACGTCGAGATGTATGGATATGAAAAAACAAAGATTTTAAATCCTAAAAATATTGCATTTTGTAACATATTATCTGGACCATTTACTTCAATATTTTAATATACTTATAGATCTGCTTGATCTTTATCTTTTTTAGAGCTTTAAATTTCATATTTATTGGTGAAAATAGGTTTTCAAGCCATTGTAAAGATTTTCCAATGCAAAAATTGTATCTTCTAATAAGGTTCAAAACTTTGATTATTACTATTATTATCTTAACGTTAACTATTAATTTCATTAGAGAAAAGAGCAACGCTCCATAAATACAGCAGCAAACAAAGAAATGAAAAAAATACTATCATGGATGAACCAAAATAGTAGCCAAAAGAGTGGCAGGTCCCCAATCACATCCATCACCATTCACCAGTGGCTTGCATTGTTATGAAATATATGATCATGGATTCTCCAGAGTCCAAGAGATAAATTGCGGCTTGCATGGTTATGGAATATATGATCATGGATTCTCCAGAGTCCAAGAGATAATTGCATGGTTATGGAACATATGATCAAGGATTCTCCAGGGTCCAAGATATAAATTGCATAAAACTTCTTGCTGCCAAAATCGAGAGGAAGTTCTATCCAATTTTGCGTGGGAAGCCATCTAACTTTACATCTAACGACTAAGAATGATTGCGACCTTTTTGTAACAAAATAAATAATCTCACTGTATAATTTCCCTTTTCATTTGATAAATATTGGAATGCTTATGAATTTGATTGCAAACTTCTACATTATCGTTGGATATTAGGATTGTTCACCCACCGGTTCAAATTGCTATATGTTGTTGTCATAATAATCAGTTTTAAAAAATCCTAAGTCTGACTCTGACTTGCATGAGTCAAATTGGATCTGGATCCGGATTAAGGTGATTCTAAGCCAAAGAATTATGAAATTGCCCAATTTGACCAGATTTATCATAATATTTATATATTTTTTTTATCGAAAAATCCCTTATCCAACTCTGGCTCAAGTATTGGAGAGTTGGAGTCCAAGTCCAACTTTTTAAACACTAATAATAACAATCACATGGTTGTCACCTCAAGTGGAGTAACCTTTTAGAAAAGTTGTTTACATATATCCACTTCCAACTCTGATAAAGAGCCTATTTGATCATGGTTGGAATTCATTTGCGAGGATTGAGTTGATTGCGGTCTCTTTTCCAAAAGCACCAGTCATTATTGATCCATGGTAATAAATGTGGCAATGGATCGGGTCAGGTCTGGCCGGGCCTGCACCCAAAAAAATTTATGGGACCTGGACTTGAATTGGCCCAGACTTGGACCCGTCTAAAAAAAAAAGAATTATATATATACTAGTAGGATCGACCTGCATTGCATGTGTTATTAAAATGTTATGTATGTAATATTTTTAATGATATTTCATAAGGAAATAAATTTATAAAATCTTCAATGAAACTATAGAATGAAATAAAAATTAAACTAAGTTCCACAATAAATAAAAGTAATAGTTTCTCACATATGTATGGAAAAAGCAAAAGAGAGATAAACTACTTTTCATAGCGAAAGAGAGATGAAATACTTTTCATAAACAAACAATAATGATTGAAATACTAGTAGTATAACATAATTTATGTATCTATGACTAATCAAACATATTTGATATTTTTATACTAAATGAATTATTATATTTTTATAATACTATTATTATTAATATATAGTTACATTTATAATAATAAATCTATAATTATAATTATTTGTGTAACACATATAATATTCAGTAAAATATTACAATTATACTCCTGTTATTTTTAATAATAATTATAGTTATTTTTGTTATGAATAGTTATAAATTATAATTAATATAATCAAAATGATTATTTATCATCATGTTAATTTTTATTGACAAATATTATTAATTGATATAAAATATATGAAAATTGTACTTTTTTATTTATTATCAATAAATTTATGGAATTATAATTTATTGATAATACAGCGTAATTATCATAATCTCCACTAATGTAATTATAATAATGAATTGTACAATAGTAAAATTTTAAATAAATAGAAAATAGTATGAAGTTTCAATAAATTTAAATTTATGCATATTAATCTCGATAATCATGTTAATTATCATGAATATAAAATTTCATTTTAATATATTATGTTTATTACTTCTTTATATTAATTATAATGTACATATTAACTATATATCATTCGTTATTACTAATGAACGATGCTGAGACATTATTCATATAAGTTTCATTATACTATTATAATTAATTATTATTATCAAATTAATATTCTACTAATCGATAAATTAAGATATATAATTGTTCAAATCACTCAACCACTATTAATCAAGCCACACAATATTCGTCTTTATTTCTCAATCACATAAATTTAATAAATAAAATATAATTAAGTTAAATGGTTAATCAAATTGATTAATTATCACCATGTTAATTATTGTTGAAAAATATTATTAATTGATATAAAATATATAAAAAATGTAAATTTTTTTATTTATCATCAATAAATTTATGCAATTGTAAATTATTAACAATACAATGTTATTATTATAATATCCACTAATGATATTACAATAAATAATTATATAATAATATTTTTTTAAAATAAAAATATTATAAAGTTTCAATAACTTTAATTTTATGCATATCAATATCTATAATCATGTTAATTATTATGAAAATAAGTTTTATTATAATATATTATGTTCATTAATTCCTTATATAAAATATAAGGCATACATTTTTAATATATATAATTCGTTATTACTAATAGACGATGCTAATACATTATTTATGCAAGTGTCGTTATATTATTATAGTTAATTATTATTACCAAATTAATACTATACTAATCAATTAACTATAATATATAATTGTCATTATTGTATACAACACTATTAGTTATGAAAATAAACACAACAATTATAAAATACAATTATCATTATTCAATTACTCAACCACAATTAATCAAGTCAAATGATATTCTTCTTTATTTCTAATTCACACAATAAATTAGATTTATAAATTTAATAAATAAAATAGAATTAGGTTAAATAACAAACATCACAAATAAATATAGTACTAAACTACAATAGTAAAAAAAAACTAATTTTGTTACCTAACATTTTAAAAGGGTATTTACAAATTGACAACGCCCAGAGATCTATGATTAACTGATATAAAACCACAACAATTAGAAAATACAATATCATCAAATTACTCAACCACAATTACTCAAGTCAAATGATGTTCTTCTTTATTTTTGATCCTCACAATAAATTAAATTTATATATTTAATAAATAAAATATAATGAGATTAAATAGAAAGAGACACAAATAAATATAGTACCAAACTATAACAAATTAAAGAAACTCATTTTGTTACCTAAAATTTGAAAAGGGTGTTCAAACTTTTACAGCGTCCAGATATCTATAATTAACTGGTGTATTCTTCTTTATTTTTTAATCACACAATAAATTAGATTTAAAAATTTAATAAATAAATTTTAATTAAATTAAATGGAAAACAACACAAATAAATATAGTACCAAACTACAATAAATAAAACAGACTCATTTTGTTACCAAACATTTTAAAAGCGTGTTTAAAATTTGACAACATTCAGAGATCTATAATTAACTGATATACAACTACAACAATTAGAAAACAGTAGTATCATTATTCAAATTACTCCACCACAATTACTCAAGCCAAATGATATTCTTCTTTATTTCTATCCACACAATAAATCAAATTTACATATTTAATAAATAAAATATAATGAGGTTAAATGGCAAATGACACAAATAAATATAGTGTCAAACTATAATAAATAAAATAAACTCATTTTATTACTTAAAATTTTAAAAGGGTGTTCAAAATTTGACAGCGTCCAGAGATCTATGATTAATTGGTATATTGGTTGTAATTCACAATTTGGTAAAAAAAACATGTCAAAATTAGAATAAGACAAAATAAGATACAATAGAGAGATAGATTTTAAAAGGAAAAGGGGTAGATATTGTGAGAAAGCTTTGAGATAAAAAGAAGTAGAGGGTGCATGGAGAGAGAGGAAGAGAGAGCCCTGAGATGGAGGGAAAGGAGACGAGGGAGAGATATTTAAAGAGAGATAAAAAAATAAATATTTAAAGAGAGAATGAGAGAGATTTAATGAGAGGGATAATTGAGGGGAGAAAGAAATGAGAGAGGAAATAAATTACGGTTGATGTTTGATTTAAGGAGAGAGATTGATGAAGAGTTTTAAGGAGGTGAGAACCTTTGGCTTTGAAACTTTTGAAAAAAGAGGCAATGAGTCTAAACGATTTGGAGAGAGATTGTTGGAGAGATTTAAAGAGGTGGGAACATTTGATAATAATTGAATTGTTTTTAAGAAAGAGAAAAAACAGGGAGAGGGACACGTGTCATAAAAATAGTGCGGGTTTCTTTCTCGCTTAATATATATATATATAATTAAGATCCACCTAAAAAATCCATAACAAAAGGCAATTTTGATATTGGCAAACCCTCTAATTGATCATCTCGACATCAGATATATGAAAATGTGAAAAAAGGAAGTTTTCGAGTTCCAAAAATAGTGCATCTTGCAATACATTATTTGGACCGTCTATTTTCAAGATTTTCATATGTTTATAAATCTACTAGATTTGATTCATTTTTGGAGTTTAAAATTTCATAATTAGAGATGAAAATAGATTATCAGGCCATTCTAAAAAAATTTGACATAAAAATTACATCTTATCATAAAATTTGGAGGTGCACCTTACTTTGATTGTTTAAGATTGCGACCTTGTACAAACTACACCTTTTAAATAAGGAAAAAGTTTATATAAGGTTTCAACCTTATACTGTATGGGTAAGTTGCTCTTAGGAAAATCCACTAGTGAAGGTTGTTCTTATGCTGGAAAACCCTCAAAGCGATCATCTCCACTTTAATATTCATCGACATGAAAGAAAAGGGATTCTAGTCTTAAAAATAGTTCATCTTCTATCTCATTATCTGGACCATCCATCTTCGTTACTATTTTTGGAACTTTAAATTTTATAATTGGGGGAAACAATATATTTTCATATCATTGCAAGGCTTTGTTGCATTGAAATTGAATTTTCGACATAGTTTTGAGGTGCACCTAACTTCAATAGTATAAGTTTGACACCTTATATAAACTTGACCCTTTAAATAATAACACTATTATAGTCGGGTCCAAATCCATGGTCCAATATTTGGACCCATACCCGGCCAGCCGGGTCCAATTTTTGGACCCAAACCAAGACTGGGCCGGTCCAGCATGGGCTCCGGGTCCATTGTCACCTGTACATGGTAACCTAACTTATGTCTATAGAATATTTATTCATTGTGATTGCAATTTACTGAAATATAATCAAGCACTATCTTGGGCATCTCACAAGTAAAAGCCCACCATCACGCGACCTCATTAAGGGATATCCACAAACTTCACAGCTGACGCGGGTGTATGATACGACTAGGGTTAGAATTCAGGCCCGCACCTGGCCCTCGGGCCAAATTTAGTGGCCTGGGGCCAGGCTGTCTAGGGCTAGGCCACCCAGCCCTAACAAGAAAGAAGTTGCCGAGACTTTTTTATCAAAAGTTTACATAATGTTGAGGCCCTAAATAATCAAATTAAGACGCATTTAAAAAATTCACTACGAGAAGTTGTTTCGATGTTGAAAAACCCTCAAAGCAATCATCCCAACCTTGAGGTGTATAGACGTAAAAAAAAAGAAAAAAAAAATTTTTACATCCAGAAAATAATGCATATTGTAATGGATTACTTGCGCCGTCAATTTTCAATATTTTCACAATTTTGTAATTAGATATGATAATAAATTTTCTAGGCATCACCAAGATTTTTGTTACTGAAAAATCATCATTCAAAACTATTTAGAGGTACACCTTACTTTGATTGTTCAGGACCTCATCTTTATTCAAACCACACCCTTATCAGCGACATATTTCTAATTCTATAGTCATGTGTATGTAAACTTATTTGTAAAAGTTTGCACTGACAAAGATAATTTGAAATTCAAGGATAACATTAACTTTTTTTTTTTAAAAAAAAAGGAAAATATCAAATGGTTGTTATATCTTGTGATTAGCATTGATGGCAAAATGGTTTGCAAGCTAATTTCGCTCAAGTTCAAGGTGTTTTTTGACTGTTCATTTTTTTTGCTTATTTTATTTTAACATGTAAATCATTTTGCTTCTCAAAAAAATGGCTCCACATTTTTATTTATTCATTCATTTATTTTTGGTTTTCAGTCATGGCCAATATTTTAAACTCGGTTCCCAAGAGGCGGGTAGGCTGTTCTAGTCTAAAGATCCCCCAAATTCGGCCGGTTCTCACAGGTTTACTTTTTAGTTATTTTTTGTTTTTATATAAAATTTCCCTAGGGATTGGCCGGTTCCAATCAAAATCAGCAGAAAACTGGGCATATCATGTTTCCAATTTTCAGAACATTGGGTGACGCCCTATAAGTAGAACCCAATCTAATCGAAGCTGCCACACCAAGACATCATGCCTTGGATCTATTTTCACAGTCTACTGCTAATAGGCCATCATATAAGGGTGGCAATGGGCCGGCCTGGACCAGACTGCCCCTGGCAACTGTCCCCATAGCCCCGGTCTGGCTTTGACTGTACCTAAAAGGCCTAGTCTAGTCCAGGCCCTAGTTTTTTAGAGCCGGGTTGGGCCACCCTGCGCATTGAGACCCTTAGCCACAAAACCACATATTAGGGTATAAGTGGTGTTAACTTGCAAATCAGTATTAGCTTTTAGAGCCATTTGTGGTTATCATATATGATGATGTTCATTTAGATGTCTAAATGAACGATGTGTTATTTGAAGCCTCTGAGATTTCATGCTCCCTTAGGCAAAAATCAAGCTGGAGTATTGTTTGGATGCCAAAATTTGGGGACGTAATCTCTATAATCAGTGACCAACCTCAAATAAAAACAAATTAATTCACGCTCTTTGCGTCTAAAAAAATGACATTTTCAGGTTGAACAAGAACCGTCCAAGTTTTTGTGGGAAAAATCTGGATGTTAAAGAACTCAAAATCTAAATTATTCTCTTTAAAATAATAATATAGTAATACTTAGGTGGATTCCAAAATTTTGGATTAAAATAATTCTCCCGGTGATCTATTTTGCTCGAGGGAGTTGTTTTGCAATATGCTACTGCAAAACAACACTCATACTATCCAATAGAAAGTACCTTTATTCTAAGAGAATAGGCAAGCAGGATTGTGTAAATTAGGACCATACATTTTTTATACAAAAAGGTCACATACAGTTTTAGCCGTTAGATGTATAATGTAGAATCTGACAGCATTAGGGTGTACCATTTTTCTACACAAAGAGCAAAACTCTCTGGACTTCAATGGTAGTATATATTGCCCCCAACTACCCAATTTTACATTTGACAATCAGGGATGATTGTGACCCTTATGTAAAAAAAAGTAAACAATTTTATTCTAGTTTGCAGTTTCTATAAGGTGCCAACCTTGCAAAGTAAAGCACATCTCTGAATCTCGTGAGAAGATGTATTTGTTTTGTTACTTGTAACTTTAAAATCTGTATTCATCCCCACAATGAAATTTAAAACTTTAAACATGGTTCAGATCGAACAGATCTATAAATACAAAATTGATGGTCTAGAAAATATGTTACAAGAAGCACTAATTTTTAAGTTATTTTATATTTTCATATTCATACATCTCATAGTCAAGATGATCGATTGGAAGGTTTTTTTTGGAGTCGGAACAACTTTTTCCTATAAGTTTTTGAGGTGCACCTTATTTGTGTTATATAAAATTGATGCATGAGATGAACATTTTCCTCTGTATATACTTTCCCTAGGCAAAATAGATAAATACCTTATTCATCGATTACAAGAAAAGTGTTTGGTGAGTGGACTGACACATGAGTTCGTCATGGTTTTTAAAGGGTCTAGAACCTTAAACACGTCCTAAATGATTGGAAATTTATATCCTCCTTAGATCCATGAGCTTAGAGCTCCAAAATAAATATATATCCAATGATCTTTGAGGACTTAAAATGAACAGTTATAAAAATGTACAAAATAGACTATTTTCAATGTTCAATATTCATATTCGTATTAATCAAGATGATTAGCCTATAAAATTTTAGATCCAAAATCCACCTCTAAATTGACAAATGAGAGTAGGGACCTGTATGAGATCATAAATGATCTTTTTGTAGACAATCCCATTTTTAATTTGAGGAATACATGATAAGACCCTTTATTTTCATAGCAAAATAAGATTTTATTTCAATAACAAAAAGACACGGTTTCACGAGTCCATCTAGAAATGAGTTATCTATTTTGGTGTGCTTCTTATTCTGCCTTGAATATCTTTGTCTCATTCTGCCTTTCATATGCCTTTCATACACATCTTAAACATCCTTTCATAGTAAGCACATCTTAAATGGTATCAGAGCCTTTAACTTGAGATTAAAAGTTTATTGTATTGGCAGGGTTAATCTAAAGCTCATACTGATATTAGTATGCTCTGCGTCTGCCTAGCTGGTCTAGGATCTCTCGCATCAGAAAACGTAGTATGAACTAAAGGTTGATTTCTAGTGTTGATGTTATTCCACTGTCAATACTTTCTGAAGGTTAACATAACATGAACTCTGTTGAAGGCTAGGAGGCCATGGTTGGAGTTCATATCTTGTTAACGAAAAAAGAAAGTTGGCCTTACCTTCATTTCAAAATATACAGTAAATATAGTAAATTATTTTGAAAAATAGGTTTAAAATAGCAGAAGATACTGTTTCAGAAATCTCTGTAGAAAGCACCCCTTCTTCTAGTACAAATTTCCGCCCTATGTTTTCAAAACAAGATCAGCTTTTTGAAATAACCTATAACCCTGAAAAGTTTTCTGAAACCAACTTTCAGTCAATTAATCATTATCATGTCTATGATAAATCTAGTTTAAATTGGACCAAAAGAATAAAAAAGCGATGTGGAAAAAAAGACCCTGAAGCTATTAAAGAATATGTCCAAGCCTCTTCTTTTGACTAACACCAGATACTTGCCACCCAATCTGAACAATACATTACCATTACCCTACCCAGCAACCTATTTCCTCAATGGCTTAGAGATGGTTACACTCATATTAAATTTGGAGCCATAAAACTAGCCTTAACTTTTCATGGAAGAAAATGTATGGAAGCAGTTTCCCTAATCGCTTTGTTAGATTCCAGGTTTTTAGAATACCATCATGCATGTATTGGAACTGTGCAAACAACCTTAAATGCAGGAATCATATTTGTTACCTTTTTCCAAAATTTTAATATCCCAATTGAAGACTTTCATTTGAGTTCAGCCTTTAAAATCCAGTTACAAATCACAGGAACCAAACAGATTGAAACAACCACTGTAGCTACACTCCATTGACAAATGGTGTATAGACTACAAAACCAAGGTTTTGACAATAGTTATCCCTTTACCCCCTGAACAAGAAAATACAGCATTATTTATCAAAGCTGATAATAATTCCCAACCTGTCTGTCATTATATTATTAGACAAATCTCTCGAGAAAGGTTGCTTGAATTGATTCCATCTACATGGGTGACAAATTATGAAACTCTTCATGACCAAAGTCAACCATTGATGCAATTTGTTTCCAGGATGACAAGAATGCCTGATGGAACTGTGCACATAAATTTTCAGACTCCAAGAGTAACTGAGAACTAGACTAGAGAAATATTTCCTACTCAATTCCAAGGATTGCTTGAAAAAGTCTCAGTTGTTGCTTTTGATAAAACAGGGAAGCCAATTTATGAACAAAAAACTCCTGATAGACATAATTGGTTTGACTCCTGTAATTGCTTTTCTTGTCTTGAAGATGATTTAGAAGATTTTCCTAAAAGAAAAAACAAAAAGAAAAAATCATCACAACAAAAACTTCATCATAGATATATATAAGGTGATCCATCTGTTGGATTACTTGGAGAAAGTTATGGAAAATAGGATTATTATGTGACGTATGGTTGTTCAAAATCCAAAAACATTGTTTCTGATATCATCCCGACATGATGGGATGATTAAAAGGATTCAGAAAGAAATCACATCCCAGAATGCTTAGCCTTTGATCCTCAAAGCTCAAGTTATGCCTTAAATTTTTCTCTATTACATGATTATGAGAAACTTCAAGAAAATGAAAACATGTTTGAAAAATTAAGAATCCTAATACTAGAGATGCTACTGACGTACAAAAGTCCATTTCTCCAGCCGAAGCTAGTTTGAATTGGCAAGCTGAAAAATGCTAAATCTCAAAATTTTACATTACTTCGGATGGAAGAAAAACAAAATGTTATGTCTTCTCAGTTGCAAGGATTATCTGGTATAATTGTTCAATTAAAAGAGAAAATTCAATTATTGCATGAAGAATTGATGCAAATTTTGTATACAGTGAAAGATATTCATGAACAGTCTTATTTGCTGAGTCAAAAAGGAAAAGAAAAAGCTTTTTTAGAAAAATAGTTCAGAGCCTTGAAATAGATCTTTGAATGAAATTCCAATACCCTCAGCACAAATACCAGTCCCAATTCCAATCCTTGTTATCAAATCCTTATACCCAGACTTATCCTACTTTAAGAAGTCCTGATCCCTTTTTCCCTACAAGAATCCTTTACCCGTCTACTGGTATTATTCCTCCCAGACATTATGGTTTTAGAGCATTAAGTTTATTTAAAGAGGAAAGACCTTTAATAGAAGATAGAGTGGACTAGTGAAGAGAGAAAGCTTAGGAATAAAATGGGACTTATAATTTACAATTCCTAAAAATTGCTGAATCTGTAGCCCGTTACATGTTTTCCAAAACTGTTTTGGTAGCAAATCTGGCTTTAAGATACTAGTTGATGCTCCTGTATCAAAAAATGCTGGTATGGTCAAAGGTTTGGAATAATGTTCTTGTAGTATTTGGACCAAGGCTATTGGGGTAGGCTGGAAGGGTAAACTGTTTATGTCTGCAATATTTTCCTGTGGAGATAATATCCCGTAGTCTTGTGTGTTGCTTATCTCATTTACCTCATTGTCTTCAGAGTATACAATGGATAACAATGTCTCTGGACTTTGTTCTTCATCAAGAGAAAACACAGACTCTAGATCGTCATCAATTGATTCGTCGAGAACTTGTGACAAGAGGTGGATTATCTTTTTCTTCTTTTTCTGATTAGGGCAATTTTTTGCAAAATGCCCTTTTTTGCTACAGACATAACATCTATCTCCTTTCTTGTGTTTGAAACCTCGAAATCTTGACCTTCTAAGATATTTGAACCTTTTAAATTTATTTTTTCTCTTTTTATATTCAAGCTTCTTGTAGCCTTTCGAAGTAGTTGGATGTGCACACTGTTTTTCTGAATCGCATTTGATCTTGAGATATGGTTTATCACAAGATTTTCCCAATAAATACTTATTTTTTTCCATTTGTTTGAAAAATTCGACTTGATTTCACAGTCTTTCTAAAGCATGGAGAACAAATTGATATAATTTACTAAAACTGGTGTTTTGAATAGTAAGTCCCTGATTTTCCATAGTCTTTGTAGCTTCTTTGCCAAGAGTAGGAGGTATAGATTCAAGATAAAATTGTTTTAAATTTACATCATCAATTCCTCCTATCTTATGGTACCTCTTATTCATCTCTGAAAATGTTTTTCAAGATCTCGTCTCTTGAAAGAACAACATTTGAGCTAGAAAAATTCTTCTCTTGCAGCTATTTGTTCATGTTTCACTGGGCCTGAGAATTCAGAGACTAAATAATTAAGAAATTCAACAATGGATTGACTATTCCTCAATTGTGTTTGCCTGTATTCTCCAAGACTTATATACCAATAAAAAAAGTGTCCTCTAAGCATAACAATAACTTTAGAAACTGTACTGGCTAAAGTATTTGCTGAATTAAGCATTTCTGAATGCATCCATCCTTGGATTTTTCTGAATCTGTCGTTCCATCTTGATGGT
>NW_006497450.1:1465288-1495964 GCF_000471905.2 Amborella trichopoda
GCCCGTCCTCTCTCTCTCTCTCTCTCTCTCTCTCTCACACAATTCATTTCGGTTTTTTTTCATTTTTTTCTTTTTGTTCTCCATTTGTGTCCTTGAATTTCGATCATATAAGTTATTACTGTATTTCTAAATACAAGACAAATGAGAAGGAACTATACTTCTTCCTCGATATTCTCAATTGATAATGAAGAAATTTTGAATTCTCAGCTAATAATTTTTTATTTATAAAAAATAAAGCAGAAATTTTGAGCTAATGAATTATATATATATTTTTAATTCATAGGTACAGCATAACTTTCTTCTAGTGAATTACTTATTGTTTAATTGATCAGTCAACTGATTCAGTTAATGAGTCACATAAATTCCCAGCATTAAAAAGAAAAAATAAGATTGAGCTAATGAAAAAATTTTGAATATTCAGCTAGCTACTGTTTTGGTTATCCAAAAATAAGAATTTTGAGCTAATGAATTATATATATTGTTTAATTGATTGGTAAACTGTACTTATCATCTAGGGATGTACATATTGTTGAACAGTTGAATTGATTGGTAAAATTGTAATTTTCAGCTGGTGAATTACATATTGAATGCCCAACATGGGAAGAAGATTGCTGTGATATTGAATGAGTTTGGTGAAGAAATTGGGGTTGAAAGAGCAATGATAAATGATGGAGAAGGAGGTGACCTTGTTGAAGAATGGGTGGAACTAGCAAATGGGTGTGTTTGTTGCACAGTGAAACACAGTCTTGTCCAAGCTCTAGAGCAACTCATACAAAGGAAGGACCGGTGTGTAACATAGTCCAGCCTTTGATTTGTAATAGTTATAATAATTTCCTTGGAATTTCATTAAAAGAAATGAAAAGGTAAGAAGAAATGCCATGTAATTTACATTTTCTTTATAGAGTACTGTACATTTTACATTCCCAAATGTTACAAGCAGTCGCATGTAACTTGTATATGGGAGGAAAACCTAGTTCTCTTAAGAGCATCGTACCAGAAAGTTTTTTAATTTAGTCCCTAATTGGGTGAAATGTGACTTCTCTCTTTCTACAAAGTTTCTTGTATAAATGGAGGTATTTTTGTTTTAGTAGTCTATGTTGCTTATAATATGTGATGGAAGAAATACTCATGTGTCTCATTTATTGGTGCTTATTTGTCCCAGGCTTGATCACATATTGTTGGAGACAACTGGGCTAGCCAATCCTGCTCCCCTTGCATCTGTTCTTTGGTTGGATGATCAGCTTGAATCTTCAGTCAGGCTTGATTCCATCATTACAGTGAGTTTTCCTATTATACTATACATCTAATAAATCCAATTTTTTTTTCAATGTTTCTTGAAAAGTATTGATCTTTTATTATTTATTGTGTAATAAGATGGGAAAATGTGAAATCTTGTTAGGCTTCTTATCCTAAGTTTACTTTGTTTATGTTGACCTTTCGTTTATGATGATTCACATGTATAGTTTTAGCTATTATGGCACATATGGTTCTTGATGTTCTAAATTATTGACATTCATCAATAGTGATCATTCTGATAAGCAAACTTGGACATGTGAAAAAACAAATTTGAATCGTTTATTCTTTATCACTGATCCACGAGGCATTACCACTTAGGACATCACATTACCTGTGTTGAAAGGCATTTATTTGCATTGTAGATATAAAGTAGAATTGATTTCTTTGCCTCCTAGAGCCATAAAGGTATGACTCATCACATTTCTTATTCTCATATAGCACCTTACTCTTTTATTCTGGATTATATTATATTTGTGAGAAACTAGCTTTTTTCATGTCCATAAATTTCTGGTTGAAGGGATCCTATTGGTGGTATAAATTCTTTATCCCTCTGTAGATTCCATGCTTGACCTGGTATTTCTTTAGGAAGTTCAGTGGATTCTCATGGAAAACTTTTTGAGCATGTCTAGTTTGGTCCCCATTTGGATCAAGTTCACTTGTGAAATACTATTCAGTTCTGGTTTCATTGGCTATTGAACATGTTTTGTGAGTCTATTCTTCAAGTTCTACTGCCCGATAGTTGCGTAGTTTCTTCATTTGCTTTGATTATGCATTTCACCTGTCTACAACTTCTCCTTAGAGGCAACTTACTTTTTGGTTGTAGCACAGAGTCTCACAACTTAGAAAACCCGATAAATTTGTTGTTGAGAGTAGAATTGTATTTGCTTGTACCTTAATATCAATTCAGAATAGCATCACTAGCTATTCCAAATTGTATTGTCTCATGCCACTTTATATGTGCGGAACAATTTTAACTTGGATCAACTTTAGTGGTTTGCAAATCATGTGGTGTGGGGCTTACGGAATGCGGTCTACATATACAGTAAATGATACAGTATTAAGACACATTAAAGAAAATTAATAATATTAAACACCTGCCTCCATATTACTCTTTAAAATCAATTCAAAATTTCAAACTTCTTCATTCACCATTGGCATAGTGATCTTTTCAATCAGCACAGCTTTTTCCATGGCATGGGCTTGGTCATTGGTTTGTAGAAGTTCATACTTACGGCAGTTCTCATTTTCCTTGTCTGATTTGATGTGCCAAGAGATATATCATACATCACACCTGTCGACGGGGCATTCTCAAAAATTGAAACCTTTCTATCTAAGCCTATTTGTTTCATGTTTGGGTGCCTTTCTATTATATGGGATTAATGCATGTGCACTTGTTCCCGAAATTCTTATGTGATCAAAACTTGGATTCTTACCAAACCGTAGCACAAAAGGTGTTTTCTTGGTTTTAGTAGATATAATATTAAGGATATGGGTAGTAGTCATTGATGCCTCCCCTTGGATATGATGAGGAACGTTTGCTTCTTTTATCATGCAATTGACCATTTCAGTTGGAGTTGTGTTCTTTCTTTTTGCTACTCCATTCTGTTGAGGAGTATATGGTAAAATGTTGTATCTGATAATATCATGCTCTTTAAAACACATCAAAATCATGGGAATATGTACTCCCCCTCTATCATTCCTAATAATTCCAATCCTTTTACCTGCTTTTTTTTTTCTACTTCTAATTTGTACTTTTTATGTATATCTGAAGCTTTTGACTTGTGTAACAAGATAGGTGTAGGTTTATTTTATTTTATTTTATTTTTTTCCTTGAAAGTGATAGGTGTAGTTTATTTAGAAAAATCATCTATGAAAGTTATAAGGTATTTGTGGCCTGTAAAGGATTTATAGCTAAGATTGCGACAATGATAATTATGTACAATTTCTGATACATTTTTAGCTCTCTTTCCTTTGGGGAATCAGTTTTTGTACATTTTTCCTTTGAGACAATCTTCACATTTAACTTTATCGAAATTCTCATAGGTAATTAGGTATCCTATTTAGTTTTTCTTATCCTGTATGCCCTAATCTTCATTGCCAAACAGTAAAACATGCCATATATTGGGAAGATTTCTTTATTTTATTACCAAGAACTATGTACTAGAGCAGCCTTGGAGATTTCAACGCCATTTTTCTCAAGGGGCATTACCCCACCCTTGACAATTGTTTCAATTCCCATCCCACCTACCCTAGAAAGCGAAATCAAATTCCATGACATACAACATATCATCTAGAGTTAGGGTTCCTCCGTTAGGAAGAGGAAATTACACAGTTGCTTCTCTCAAAATATTGGCATAACAGGAGTTTGCCATATAGCCGTTGTCACCATCACATCCTTTTCTCTCGAAAATTAAATCTGTTATCTTCAGAGTTAGTGATGTAGCACTTTTGAATATACCCACCATCCATCAGAAGTTGAATATACCCACCATCCAGTCAAACGCAAGGTCTCGTGCTTGGCTTGACCCATGATTGAGGTTCATTCTATTTGGTTAGCCAACCTCACTCTTCTTTGGTGCCCTATAATATTTGGCAATTATGACCATACTTGTAATTACAACATTTTCTTTATTTCATAGGAGTTTTGTCTTTATGGCCTTTACTATTTTCATGCTGTCTTCTTGGTTTCTTTCCCATCTTGAAATTTCCTTTTTATGGTTTACATAGTATGCTTGGTTTTGAGAATAATCTAGATTCTCCTTAATTCAATCATTTTCTTCCATTCTAAGATGAGATCTTTGGTTGTCTAAAGACTCTAAACTTGAAATGGTCCCATTGTGTTCAAGGGTATCCTCTATATCCTTCCGGGAAGAGGTTAAGATTTCCATTATTTTTATGATGTGTTGTCTGACAGAAATTGAATCCAAGATCTACTAGCATCCATGATGTTCATTTCATCAAAGGGTTATAATTCAGATTGGCTCTCTCTCATTTGCTGTGATGAATCTTTCATAGAGCTCATTCCTAGCTACTACATTATCTTCACAAGCCTTTTCTCAATGCCCTCCTAAAGCTCTTTAGCATTAAGCTAATCTGTCCAAACGACAATTTAAAATAGTTCCCCTGCATGTAAAATCATTCATCATTGGGTTAATTGGGTTCATCATTCTTATGTTTGATAGGATCATAGTAGAAAAAATAATTGTATTTTCCATGAAAACCCAGAGCCATCTAGTTTTTCGATTTAATAATTTCACTCAAAACTCCATTTTGTGAAGCCATCTTTCAATGATTGATTCTGTGGCTTTGATGTAGCAAAATATTCTGTAATGAAAGCAGTATATCATGCAACAATCTGTGAAAGTGGTCTTTCTTAAGCTGATCAGAGTTCTAGACTTTTAGTGCTTCGGTGGATTCTAAGTATAGAAATCAAGAATCTATAGCCTAATGGGCAACAATATGAAATAAGGTACAATAAAGGAATAAACTCACAAGCAATTAGCAGCTGCGTACGTACCCAATGTTGTCTATGTTATGAGTTCATCTTAGACTTGTGTGGATATTACTTACAGTCACCTTTCTAGGGATTGTTTCCATGTGGAGTGTGGGGTGCTTCCAACTAGTCTCATATTGTAAATGAAATGGGAAGAGATACAACTATATGATGTAAAATACTGGGTTTTTTTGTCTTTGTTTTATGTATAAAACATACTTTTGTGGAATAACCATGCACGTAGCATTTTAGTTCAATGCTGCTACTGAATTTTGGTATTTCATACTTAACTACATGGCCAACTATTTGTTGGGGGTGCTTCTATTATAAGAATTCATAACTTAAATCCTTTTGTCTAACTTGAATTCTTTTGCTTATGCAACTGAAATTATTCTTTATGGAAGACAATTCTTATGGAAGACAAGACCTTCTCTGGATTTACTTATAATACCGACTCTGGTAGCTTTGCTAAAAGAGACACATTTTTCCTTTTTTAATAATTAAGAGAGATGCAAACTTTAATGCTTGAACTCTGTCTATGTTGATATGAAGATTAATGGCTCTATCATGTTGTGATAGTCTCTGCTTCATTACATGTTAGTCTCTTCCCCCCCCCCGTCCCCCCCTATCATTTAGTCTTTCATTCTTGATATTTGTGATGTCATCTTCCAATAGGTGGCGGATGCGAAAAACCTTCGACTCCAACTTGGTGAGCATCGTGAATCGGGCTCATTTCCTGAAGCTTTTCTTCAAATTGCATTTGCGGTATATTAGTATGAACTTGTTATATTTGTGACAGATCTGATCCTTGAAGTTGTGTTATCTATTAAAAGATTTGAAAAAAAAAAGATGGAAAGAAAAACGAAATCCTTGAAGTTGGATATATTTCAAAACGAATGATGCCTTGATATCAAGTTTTCATCTACCTTTCATTGGCTTTTGGGTCTAAGAATTATGGTATAACTGTGGCAGTATAGCTATATGCCCTGTGGCATATATCTAGTCACTCTATTCTATGTTAAATACTAAGTACCTACTTATTGGGTTCATCTGTTCTAACAGGATGTTGTAATCCTTAACAAGATTGACTTGTTATCTCTGGATAAAGCTGGACCAACAATGCCAGATTCTGTAGAGATCCTGGAGGAGGAGATTCGTAGTATAAATTCGCTTGCTCAAATAATTCATTCTGTACGCTGCCAAGTAGATCTGAATTGTATTTTGAACTGCATGGCTTATGACACAATGGTGAGCTAAGAATCTTTTGACCTATTACTTTTTCTCATTGTTATTAATTGAAAACATATTGCTTAGTAATCTGGTCTGGTTGCAATTATGAGCTTTCAGATCTTGTTTCATTCTATTCATGACTAAGCTGATATTTTGTTGTTAATCTCTGTTATCTGCTGAAATTTGTCCAAATGTTTGTCATTCAGAACCCAGATTTTTAGGGCCTTTATATAATTTATATGCAAATAGATATAATGCCTAAATGGACTCATAAGGAATATAGAATAGCTTGAGGTTTATTGAAAACAAAAGACAGAGTACCTGTTAATTTGGTGTTCATACTCCATACTACATTTGTCTAATCACGTGGGAACTTCGTTTCTTATCAGCATGTAGCTCATTTAGAGTCATTGTTGAAGGAAAGCCATTCTGAAACAGCCAAAAAATACCATGATTATAATGTGCGAACCATATGCATAAGCGAGCGGGGATCAGTCATTCTCAGTCAGGTATGCTCAGTTATAGAAAGTTATAGAAGGTTAGCACTCTACAGATATGGTGATAGAAGGCTCTCTCATCTGTATCATAAATAACAATGGTGGAATTTAAATTTCGTTCTCTTTTGGACTAAATGTCAGATTGAGATCAAGGTGTTTCCTCTGCATGTTTTCCCAATGCATCTCAAGTAGTATGATTGCCTTATCTTAATTCAGGCCACCCAATAGAGAGGACTGACTTGAAGTCCTAACTGTTTTTAACTTCTTCAGAAAAAAAAAAAACAATATGTTTTCTGAATATATCCTATGCATAACCTCTTGCGACATTTTTTTCATAAAGAATGATTTTATCATGTATCCAATAAACTAGATTTTACCTTTTTCAAGGTACACTTGTGGCTTGAAGATCTTCTTTGGGAAAGTAAACATGGTATGGACATTTATCGTTGCAAGGGAATTTTGCATGTTCATAGCTCAGATCAGCTTCACACGGTACAGGTAAATTTTATCTATCTTGATACCCTATCAATGGGATAAACAACTGCAATGCCATTGTATTTAGATAGTGCTACGAGTGTTTCGCAACACTGCACCTTTTGGTCGGCATCGTAATTGGCTTCATAAAAAACAATTAAAAATTGTAGAGGGCCTCATTGCGAGGTTGCAATTTAAGCCATTTTGGCATATTATCTTCTACTTCACTACTCCTGATCCATTTCTTAAAGGAAATTATATTATATGTACTAGGAGAATATAACATTTATTTATAATTAATAACTGTACGGGTGTATCTAGCTGTACCGGCTTCTTAGACAAATACTAGACGCCTTAGACACTCGTAGACATTGAAACTCATTGTTATCCATGTTATACTACCACAGTACTAATGTCTTAAGAATAATAAAAATTTATGATATTCTGGTTTTGGCTTTTTCTTTTTTTTTTTACAGGCTGTGAGGGAACTATATGAGGTTGTCCCTACTCGGAAATGGGGAGATGGGGAGAAGAAGATAAACAAGATGGTCTTCATAGGAAAGTTCAAAGATTTACTTCATTCTTCATCACATTTTTTTCCCTGGAACTAGAGAAAGTAAATTAATTATTAAATCGATGGGACCCATATAGTATGATTCATGTGTTCAACGGAAACTCATGACCTAAGTTGGTTGTGTTGGAGGAAATAGACCTTGCAATGCAATTTTGATTAATTAACTAGATAGGCCTACTTCCCCTCCATCCAACATTGGTCATGGTTATCATTATGACATGGTTATCATTATGACAGTATGGATCATATTAGATTTTAGAATTTTTTTTTCCCCCAATGAGCTGGTATCACTTGAATAGTCAAACTACTTTACAAAATTATTAAGATGTTCAAATCATCTCATTTAACATTATAATGATTGCTTTCTAAGTTTTTTTACTCTCAAGTACCTTCTCAAAAAATGTATTAAACATAACCAAGTTGCCTTTGTTCAAGATTGTGAATCCTAAACAAGTAGGGGTATTTTGGTAGGTCTCACCTAAATGGTCCAAGCTAACTAACATGAATACCCTTGATTGTTCAAGGTCAGTAAAATGGAACAAGGGGTTACAATGGAAAAAATGAGTTTCTTGTTGCTAACCTTAAAGTGTAAGATACAACTATTATTTTGCTCGGACTACTTAATTCGACAACAAGGGTTTCTGATGAAAAAAGTGGTTTACATGTTGTTAACCTCAAACAAAAAGGGGTAAACAAATCATTTTGCTCGGCGCTTGTAATTAGAGAGCAATAATGATTGTAGTACACCTTTTTGTTCCAACTTAGGAACGTGGCACAAGGGCTTTCAATGAAATCAAGTTATGTGTTAGTGGTCCTAAACGAGCAGGGATGGAACTGCCATTTTTCTCGGGCCACTTGTTTCAAGCATAATCATGTAAGAATTTCAATTTTTTTTTCAGGCCACTTATTCTGACCATAGTTATGGAAATACCCTACTTGTTCCATTTCAGAAACCTTGAACAAGAGATTCTAATATGAAAAACATGATATAGTCTCGTCATTCATAATCCTTAACAGGGACAATTTGGTCATTTTAGGGATAATTTGGTCGTTTTTTAGCTTATTTTTGAGGAAGTACTTGAGTGCAATAAACTTAAAGGTACTTATGTTAAATGGGGCAATTTAGCCACCATAATGATTTTGTAAAAGGTGATTTGACATTTTGTAAGACTATTTGACCATTTAAGTGATGTTCTTTGTTTCCAATTGTATCTTTGTGCAGTTCCACTATCTGGGTGACTAACTTTTCTCTTTCTTTTTGTTCCTATTTGTTTTGTTTAAATTGATCTTGTAAGGTTTTATTGGATTTTTTTTAATTCTGTGAGAAATTTTTTTTTACCAATTTTTCGCTGTACAATTTTCCAAAAATAAATCTTGCTCTAGTGTCATTCTAAATTTGCTGGACTAGTGTACATGGTAACTGTCATAAATAATGCAAGTCAGATAAAACAGAAGAGCACAAGTATTGTATAATCTTAAATTATAAAAAGCAAAACATTTTCATTCAATACTTGGTTAACAGAAAATGGCTTTCTCGTTCTTTATTTTTTACTTTTATATTTTTAGCTTTTAATATTCATTAACTTTTCATTTTCTAGTTTTTGAGGTTGTTATTCTTCCTCTTCCTTTTAGTTTGCCCTGAGAGTTTTCCAAGACAATCCAAAATATTAAAAAAGTCTCTTGAGAAATTTTGCCTAGCTTTACTTGACTGCTACTGTCTTTGGTGTGCAGGTAGAAACTTGGATTTGGATGCCCTCAAGAGCTCATTTAAGTCTTGCTTCTCTCCATTGGAAAGTGAATAGGTTTGCTAATCACTTGAGCTAGTGTTTTGTTGAGTAAAATTGACTAAATTGTATTAACCTTGTAAAAAACCAGTTTACGTCAATACTCATTCTATTTTTGCACACTACTTCCATTTTCGGACAGATTATAATATTTCTATTTTTTACTCTACTTCCATCCATGTTTTATAGGGCTTTTTCCTTGTCCCTTTGAACTGCTCATATTAATTTTCAATTATCATTAGATGTACAATATTTTTGGATACCCAAAGTCACAGGTCTGAGGCAAAAATGGACAGTGATTGAGGATGTATTTTAAGTCTTAAATCGTTCAAAAACGATGGTAGATGCATGAGTTAGCCGACTGTCTAAACACTTTTCCGTACGGTTATATATTATATATATATTGGATTAACCAAAATTGGAGTAAAATGGTTAGTGTGGCTATGGCCTCACCCAAGGCCCAGTAGATGAGTGAGGACCTTAAAAGGTCATCTATTGGTCATGGATGGTAAATTGGATTATTAAGATGTCCGTTTGTTAGGTTCAATTTTCAAAAGAAAATTTCTTAATCTCATTTCACTTCTAATCGCTTGTGACTACCGCGAACCAGAAAAAAATGATATTATAGTATACAATCTTCATGTTATTTAGTTTTAGTATCGCAGCTGACAATATCTCGATAAATTACTTTATCCTGATGTATGTAAGACTTCATGTTATTATCACCACAAAAAAAACTTTTCTAGTATAATAACATGTTTTCTTAGAGAAAAATTAAGAACTTGAATTTGAAAAAAAAAATCCCTTTATCTAAAAATAGCTCTAAAATTTCAGAAGTAAACGGGAAACAATTTGCAAGGATCGACACTAGGTGTATAAAATTAAAGTTGTTGAGATGGACATCGAGTTTTCGTATATTGTTATACATTATCAAATGATGCTCACTTTATCATTTATTAAATATAATTTTTCAGGGCAAGCTTTCTATGTTTTCCCTCTCGCATAAAATTTATATATTTCCCCTCATCCAACCCTTTATTATGAATGGAGGGCTAAGATTGCTCCAATCACAATGTCACAGCTTTATACTATTTTATTTTTAATTTTTTTTATAAACTAATTTGACGCCAAATTTTGGACGTCCATTCTTATATTAAACTAGCACTAACAAAAATATAAAAAATATTTTTCAAATAAAATAAAATAACCAAAATACCCCTAAAAGTTCCAAGAGGTATTTTGATCATTATATTTTATCGAAAAATTATTTTTAATATTTTTCATAGGTGCACCTCAATGAGAAGATTACACGTACCAAATTTCATATTCATTGAATTTGTACAAAAAAACTAAAAATAAAATACTTCAAGATGTCGAATCTAAAATCAAACGATGAGTGGCTCTCTTTATCAAAATTGGACGGCTGGATGACAAGGAAAGGATAAAAAATTGTATGCTGTAGAGGAATTATAGAAACTTTTTCAAATTTTTCAATATTTATGCTTTAGATATAGATAATTTAAGTTCATATATAAAAATTTACTATAAAATAGACATGCACTGATTTCATTTATTAAAGTTACAATGATTATATGATAAATTCCCGAAAGAAAAAGACAAATACAATGATATCCCAATAAAACAACCTGCCCATAATATCCCAATTACAGATATTGTTACTAATTTAGGATTTAGATTTGGTTTCGCCCCAAAAAATACAGTGATTTACCAAAATTTCCATGAAATTTGAGCTAAATGACATGCTTTTCTTTTTCTTCTAAATTTAGAACTACATGCTCAAATTTACTATCCTTCTATCCTTACAAATAAATTTTGCAATCAGTGATAATACCCTTTGTTTTGAACTTAACAATAATCGATAGTACACTTTTTGTGAGTTATACTAAAACAGAACAAATAGCTACTAAAGGACACCCACTAGTACGAAAGGGAACAGTACAAGACACCACTGTACTTCCATAGAAAATATCATTTAGGGGAATTCTCTGGGGCCAGTTTCTTTGGCAGTTACATGAGCCGGTAAATGCACTTACTTTATTTAATTAACTTTGGACCTTGTCACATGCATAGAGAAATATGTCAAAAGAAAAGATTATACAGGGCATCAATTTTGTACTTAAATAAGTAAAACTCGCATAAAAAAACCATCAGAAAAATGTTGTTCCATCGCTAAAAAATTTACAATTGAATATCTCGATCTCGAAACTGTGTGAAATGAAAAGCAAAAATATTGTAAATTCTAAAACAGTCAAAATTGCAATACTTTGTAAAAGATTTTCAAGTGTTTATAGATCTGCTCAATCTACACAAAGTTTTGTGCTTGTAAATTTTATAACTACAATTCGCAATAGATTTTCGAGTAATCCAAAGGGTTCTTGGCCTAAAAATTTTTTGAGGTGCATCTTACTTTGATTGTTTAAGGTTGATTAAATTCCATAACAACTCAAATACTCAAGATGACATAGCTTAGCTAGTCCTCAAATGAGCCTGATTCATTTAATTATTTTGCTAAGTTCTATTATAACAGTTACATGATAATTTAGGGACCCTATACAATTTGTCTTAAGAGTACAAAAAGGTTAAAAACATACTAGCCAATAGGCTGTGAAGTCAATTATTCATCCTTCTGCACAAATTCAAGAAAATCTTCTCTCAGAATTTTGAGCAATCAATAGATCCTAGTTGTCCAATTTCAAATCTGATCACTTTGGTAAAAACTCCATATCTGATCACTTCGGTGTTTGTTTTTTAGTAAGCAGTCAATGTCCCCAATTTATATACTCTTGAACTTTTAAGCACAACAGACCCGGCCTTATTTGTTTCACATTTGACCAGTTGTGTTTTTACCTTTTTGTACCAAAAGTAAATGGTCTCAAATGCTCATGTTATTTTTATACTAAAAGTAAATGGTCTCATATGCTCATGTTGTTCATCCATTGGATATCCAATAAATAACACATGGTTGCCCTAATTTAAGCAATTGGCGAGACATAGACAAGCTGATTCAATCAGCTATTCACCACAAAAATGCCACTCACGAGGGACAATATCTTCGAAACTACTTCGGGCTTTGGGATGTGATCTTTCATTCTCGATAAGAGAAGGTCATGATAACTGTTCAATCTCAGAAAATCAGCAACCAATACACATTCATGACGTGAGACATTTACTGTTATAAATTCATAACTACTCAATTTTTCTATCTAACAAGGTCAACAACCACAGAGACCCATTTCTAGCCACAATGTTCATTTGTTAAGAGTTTTGGTGAATTTTTATCTTCTCTATTTTCTTTATATTCTAAGGTTTGGAGTTAAAAATCAAGTACTTATCTATGCATGATGAAGTTATTTGGGAACACTTTGTTGTTTTGTATATTGTAAAAATTAGTGAAAATCATTCCATGTCAGAAAAAATTGCCTTGAATCAACTCGACTCATTTAGCAGGCAAAAATACAAATGAGAAACTCGGGATGCATTCGAGTTTCCGCCTATAAATAATTTTCTATTTTTTTTTTTATATAGTAATGGTGTTTCCCTAATGGCAAAATTGTGGTATGACATAATAACTAGGTGGTCCCAAATCCCATTGCAAATATTTTGGGGTATGAACATAAACTAGGTTGGTCTCAAACCCCATTACAAATACTGACTCCTCAAATTTTCAAACAAAAAGTTTGACACACTCTTGAAGTTTAGTCGACTTGGTCTCTGAAAATGACATAGTCCGCCATCAAGTCTCAGTTTTTCAACAATGGACAGAACTCATAAGCAACTGAGGCATTGGAGTTCTTTTGTCTCCCAACATTGGTAGGCAAACCTTAGAGGCCTTACTAATCCATCTAAAAAGAGTATCCAGCCAAATCAATTTAGGCCCACAACCCAAAAGAAGTAGAAATCACCTAATAATAACATTAATTATTGGAAGGCCCACATGCTCATCATCCACACCCAACAAGAAGATAACGAGCAAGATTTTGAACCAGGTAATATTTTTGTAACCACAGCATGCCAATCACAAGAAAGGAGTGCTACAATTTCAGATATAAACAACAGATTTATAGACGTACAATACATTAGCAAAAATCATTCCAAGAAACAGAGACATGCATGATATCAGAATCTAATTCACATGTTTCTGGAATAATGACATATAGAAAGTCAGGTGTCATGGTATATCTAAAAAATAATAGATTAAAAATACATTACCAAAGAATGGGGAAATCAAGGACCCTGCTAGTTTTTGGTAAAATTATCAGTGACTAACCTTGGCAATGATCGCACAGAAGCTATTGGAAATTTATCTAAATTCGTCAGTAAATTTCTGTCATATCTGTTTAAGAAAATAAGCGTTTTCTGCTCCAGAGAATGGTAACAGTATTTACAAACTAGACTAAAATTTCAAATGCTTATTAAAATTTTCCAGACATCATGCTTGATGGAGGTCCAAACTACAAAGCATATCACGCCCTGAAAAATATCCAGAATTAGTACCACATGAAATAATAAAGTTTTGGAATAATCATGAACTTTTGAGATTTCTTGGTTAAATTTTGAGGATCATGAACAAATAAATCACTTTTTATCAACAGTTACTACATAGGTGATTCAAAAAATGGAACTACAAAACTATTCATAAGGCAACATTTTACAGGATCGATATGAACACTTCAAATTATCTTGACTAAAAGCAGTCCCAGTATAGCACTAACACAAATTAACGTCAACCACCCATTCCTGGAAAAAGAAAAGTCTGACGCAAAATTTTGCACTAAGACAGTTAAGCAATGCACACAATAGTGATTCTAATGGTCGGGGCAATATATAACCAATGGTTAAAATAGTGTTTTAAAAAGCACTAGGCGGGTCCTAGGCGGTCTAGGGGGTCCAAGCCGCTCAGTGCCTAGGCGGACGCCCAGAATTTGGGTGGCCCAATTGAATCCAAAAAGGATTCTACAGTTATGTCAGTTATATATATTTTATATACAATGAAATTAGGTATTTAGGGTACATCATAATTCAAATTATAATACATATTAGCATTTAACACACACTCCATAAGCATAACCATAATTCATATGTCGGTCCATACTCCATATCCAATTATAACTTAAAATTTACTAACCAACAAATTACCAAACCAAGTTACCAAATAGTCGCAAACCAGTACTGCAGTACACCACCATGAGGACGAAAACAAAAATGAATTATGAAAGTAATACTTGAAGACTCAAAATAATCTTCAATAGTTCAATACTTCAATCACAGTTCAAAGTTTAATAATTATTCAACATTCATTATTTATTCATCGTCAAAAAATTTAGGGTCAACTGCATTGGCATCATATTCATCGGAGTTGTCACCCCCCTCGACATATTGGTCGTCCTCATCCTCCTCCATCTTTTCTGATTCTGAATTTGCCTCTTCTTCCTCCTCTTCCTCCACTCTTGTTCTCTATGCAGAAGACCTAGGAGCCCTAAGAGGGTTAGCTGATGTCCCTGAAGCATCAATGACCATGTCCCATGTCAATCCTTCATGCCCATCGACCTCATCATTATCAACTAACCACTCCATAGCATATTTTTGGATCTGATGGGGACTCTCTTATCTATCTTAGCAAACCTGTCCTTCAAGAATCGATTGTACTTGACATAGACTAGGTCATCGAGCCTCTTTGATTCAAGCATGTTCTTTGTCTTTGTATGAATCTAACAAAATCAAATGAAACTAATTAAAATCTAATACCTATAGTTCATGAATTATTTATAGAATTATACAAATTACTCTTACGGCCTTACCCCTTCAAACGTACTCCAATTGCGCTCACAACCAGATGAAGAAGTGGTTAGGTTTAAGATCTGAATGACTAACTTTTGTAAATTTGGAGAACTACACACATGTTGGCTCCACCAATTGGCTGCAAAGATATAAAATAAAATCATAAATAAATAATAGAATTACATGATTACTTGAACTTGCTGAACTTAAGAATATTATTAATACTTGGATTAATTTTGTCCCTTTGCCTCATCGCCATTGGACCCTCAAAAGACTTTAATGAGCACTTGTAAGCATATAATATCCTAGATATCAGGATCCGGGACTAACACATCTACACACTTATTAAATCCAGTTATAATTGTGTTATTTGTGTGTATATTCTTGTCAACATAAAAAAAAAGCTGGGTTCAAATAGTAACTAGCTGCATGCAATAGCCGATGTAGCTGCATATCTCACTTTTCATCAATAATCTCCCAAACAGGCTTACAGCGGGTTTCATCATCATTAAAATTTTGTGCTATCTCTCTTTTGCATTTTTCCATAGCCTCATATATGTAACCCATATAAGGCTTGTCACTATCAACCATGCGAAGGACTTTGATAAGAAGAAAAATACCTTAAGAGTGCCCTTCACCCCTCGCCAAAAAGCCTTAGAAAGGATAATTTCTCTCACCTTCTTCCCAACTTGATCCTTAGACTACTTGCATGCTCTCCAGTTATCCGAGGTAAACATCTACCTCAACTGCACTATGCTCGAATGTATGCTCTCTAGGCATAAGTACCAGGTCACAAATCTCGTGACCGCAGGCTTCCCAATCTCTTTCTTCTTTGTAAAGGTATGCATCATGCTGAGGGTGAGATGGTGGCTGTAAATGAAATTTGTAACTAACTTGGCCTTCTTCTCTGCAGCTGATATCTCAGTTAAATTACCATGAGCCTCAAGCATGAGGTCTATACAATGTGCTGCACATGATGTCCAAAAGATTCTAATAAAAGTTATGCGCAACAAATTAGCTGCAACAACATTAGGAGCAGCATTGTCTGTGACAACCTGTACAACATGATGCTCCCCAACCTCCTTGATTCCCTTATCTATAACTTGGAATATGTAATGGGCATCATGGATATGATCAGAGGTATCAATAGACCTAAAAAAATAGTCCCTAAAAGGCAATTCACAAGCAAATTCATCTGACTTCTTCTTTTCCTATCACTCCAAGCATCAATCATAATAGAAACCCCATATTGAGCCCATGCATCCTTCTTAACTTCTACAGCTTCCTTCGTGACACTCACTGCCTTTTCTAGAAAAGGCTATGAAAGCTCATATGGGGTTGGGGTTTTCATCCCAGGGCCAAAGTGGCCAATTGCCTCTACCACGGCATAGGAGCTACTTAAGCGAGCGATATTGAAAGGAATGCTCGCCTCGTAAAACCATGTAGCAAGATAATAAACAGCTCTATCTCTCTCTTCCTTCTTGATTATGTTTTCATTGATGGTTTGCTTCTTTGTTTTCTCTCCTGCAATCTCAGGGACAAGCCGAGGTAAAAAACTATCCATAGGGCCTCTAACCTGAGGCTTTTTAGTCCCAGAACTAGAACCAGAAGCAATTACAACTCGCTTCCCTTTTCTCTTAATAATGGATTGTTCAACCACTTGACACCCCTCCCCAATCCTATCCTCATCACTATCATCATCATCATAATTGACCCGAACCCAGACCTAATATTTGTTATAGATGCAAATCTCTCATCTTTTTTCATTTTTACTATATTCAAAAAAAATTTTATTTCCTCTTTAATAGCATCAGAAGTCTTTTTACATGGGGCAACATCCCCCCTGATACCAGCAAGATGTTTCTTGAACCGGTTTATGCCCCCTTTTGTATCCATCACAAAACTTGCATCTTATGCAATTTTTATCATTAGGATCTGGGTTGTAGCCATACTTCAAACCGGGATCACCACTCCTATTAGATCCCGAAAAAGACATCTAAAAAATAATGCAATTTACTAAAGCAATACAAAAATTACTTACTTTGAGTTTGATTGCTCAATCTTCAAACTTCCACCTCAAAGATGCTTCTAAAAACTCAAAATCTTCTAAAAAAGGCCCAATAAATTTGTAAAACATCAAAAATTTAATCTAATATCAATGAGTGATGGTTTGATTACTCTATCATAACTTTGAAAAACCCTTCGATCATAAAAAAATCACCAAAAACTAGTATTTGGGGGCTTTCCCTTTAAAATGGGCTCCAAGAAGTTTTACGTTTTAAATAAACCTAAACCCCCATTTTGGCCCTTTAGTATAAAAAAAATGGACAAAAAATGCCCCCGTGAAAGCTATTTCCGCCTCTGGGCGGTTGCCCAGGGCTGGGTGTTGGGTGCCCGCCTAAGCGGGTTCCATACCGCCTAGGTGGCCGCCCAAAGACTGCCGCCCAGTTTGGCCACCTAGGCTTGGGCGATGCGCCCAGGCCTTTTGGACCACCTAGGTGGTGGGCGGTCCGCTTTTTTGAACACCGGGTTAAAAAGATAACAAATCCGAAATAACACTTAATAGTCATCTAGATGATTTATGAATGCTCCAAAATCATTTTCTTACAGATTTCAACTAAACTAAGAATATAGAAACAGTTAATACACATTGGTTTTCCACGTGCTTATAAACTAACTATACAACACAGTATATAAAAAATGACAATTGATAATCACCATTTTTAATCCAATATATCACAACCAAGGTCAATACATTATTGCCCACAGCTTCAGCTCTCCTTATGGCTTCCAGTGAAGAAACAAAAGATTAAGTAGGAGCCTACGAAGTTGATGTGATAACACACTTTTAAGAATCCACAAATTGCAAATAACAAAATTAATTAACAAAAATGCAGATCCCATCAAGTTGAAGTTCCATAATCAAACTTGCACACACTTGGAGCTTAATATGAAGGACCATGACCACATCATATTTTGAAACATTTCATTTCAATATCTGGCTAGATCTAAAGAAGGGTAAGGACCTTAAACTTTCCCGTACCCCGTCCTAAGCCTGGGTAAAGAAGGTGGGTTGTGTTAGGTAGGCAGCCATGTAAAACTTTGTCAAAACTTTTCATTTTAATATCTGCCCATATGCTTCAATCCGAGCATTTTTCATCCGCGTATCTTTAAACATTTCTGCCATTGCTGGAACAACCTTTGTGACCTACAAGAAGTAGAACTTGAAAATGAGTAATGCTTTTGGAAAAATTTAACCGCATAGGGAAACATGGCAGGTATTCGTACCTTTACCTCCCGCTCATAAGGTCCAATTTTTTTTGACTACATGAGTGAGGAGATATAGAGCTGAATCAATGGCAACCACTTTGAATGCCTGATAATCCAGAAAATATTCAAAGTTGCTTTTAAATATTGCCAATAGTTACATTTCATATTATAAGCAGAATCAACTTGTCTCAAACTGATTAAGGTCATTTCAAAACAAAGGCAATCCCACAGGGATGTACAGGTCTTGTCCAAAGAAAAATTGAAATGCCACACTTGCTAATGTTGTCATTATACTCTTGTTGAGCCTGAGGAAAAATAAGCTTTGCTTGCCTTGAATGCAGTTTACCATCTGAAGAATAGAAAGCTACATAACCCAAAAATACAAATGCCATGACACTTTGTAATGTTGTCTTTATAGTCTTGAATGCAGTATAACTGAAGACTAGAAAGCTACATAAACCAAGAAATTACAAGTGCGACAATGAAAAAGGAACCCAACCGCTCTAAAACGATGGTAGATGGATCAACAGAGCTTGAACCTAGATCCATAAATATCAACAGTAGCACAACGACAATCAAAAGGTTCTAACAGTTCGTGAACCTCAATTTGCAATAGGCATTGTCAATATATAAAATGTTAAGATGAAATATTTTTTACTTGACTGTTTTCATTTTATGCATTTTTTTTCCCATCGCCATGAAATATCCTTTTTTTTCCTTTACTGTTTATTGGTCATTATATTCGAATTTACTTACAACACAATTTTCCGAATAGCCAAGCCAACCAACTCTTGACTCACATAACTGTTGATAATGGCATCCCTCTAGGTTAGAACCATGTTTAAAACCACAACTCGGGCTGGAACTCACAAGGGTCCCAAACATGAATCAGAAGGCATTCCCTGATTCAGACTGATGATTCCTAACATAAACAGTAAGGTGAAGGGTGAAACTCAGGCCAAGTTTCGCCACTACACTCGCCAGGATCCTATTCCAAGCCAGCTGACTAAGGCAAGTTGGAAATCAGATTGAAATTTTTTAAACAATGGTTAGAAGTTAGGACAAGTATTCAAGGACACAACTGAGTCCACTCGGACTCAGCCAAGCAACTCGGCCTCACCCTATGGCCAAGGCAAGTTCGGGTCATAAATTCACGAAGTAAATAAAAAAATAAAAAATATGTAAAATTATTAAAAAATCATCAAACATGCCAAAAATAGCAATATATTAATTAGAACAATGTTTTTAGATATTAAAAAGTAAAATCACCTCTTGGCCTCATCACCAAAAAAATAAAATTTTATAGCAATTTTTTTCCAAAGCATTAGTTAGTGTTTTTTAAACCAAATTTCTGATATTTTAATGCTCGAGTTGGACCCAAAACCTTGCCTGAGCAGGTGTCGAGGTCGAGTTACTCGGCCAAGTCCAAGTGGACTTGGCCAGGTTTTAAAACACTCACTACACTGCAACTATACTCCAAAGCCCCAGATCTAGCATGCATGTCCAGAAGAAAGCTATCTAACACCATGCATGATCCCATTCTTTATGTCATATCCATGGATACATCTCCCTTGCCTAAGGGAAGCTAAGCCTGCACATGCCCTCAAAAATGCTTGACATCACGAAATGGTTCATTTTCATGTTGACCATTCGCATCTCTCAAAACTCCAATGCCTTTTTATTGAAACCCAAGTGAGAGAAGCCCACTATCACCGTTGTCCATGATACAATGCTCCTTTTTTGCATCGCCCCGAAAACTATTTGTGCATCTGTTTTGCCTCCCCCTTTGACCATGGCATCAATAAGAGCATTTTTACCATTAGATCCAAGTCAAACCCATGTTTGATCACTTGGACTAGTTTCATGTTTTCTGTGAACCCCAAAGAACTACAAGCATTTCAAGAGCGCCATAAAGTTTCCCTGATTGAGTTTAAGGCTGTTGTATACATATTTTGAGAATGCATTAGCCTCTCTAGAGTTCCCTCTCTTAATTAACAGACCCATCACTAATTTATACGAAAAAGCATTATTCTGAATCATTTAGTTAAAAAGACTTTCTTCAACAATCACGTATTTTACATACAAAAAGAGAAGTGCAGGCAATTACATTTGAGTTCAATTTTAGTTTCACAATCAACCCACGATGTGACCTTCCAAAGTCCAACAGTTTCAAGCCACTCCAAGCTCTAATAACAACCCCAAAAAGTCGTTCCATTTGGAGCAAAACCGACTGCTGTCCTCTCTCTACAGAACTCTAGGACAGATTCAAAGAAGCCATTCTGAGAATACCCAACAATCAGCACATTGCACATGGCCATGTCAAGGACTGAAGTTGAAACCCCGATCGAGGACTTTCTCACACTGGATATGTTGCCAAATATAACATAAATCAAACCCCCAAAAATCCATTAGAATCCAACCCAATTTTAAAATCAGAAAACCCTGAACCAGTTTCCCTGGTTCTCTTAGCTCATCAAAGCCCTTTGAGCCTTATAGCCCAATCCTTAAAGCCTCTACAAAGAGTAGAAGAGCATCAACTCCATGACCCAAGTTCACCAACCCTACAATCGTGGCATTGTATAGAAGAATATCACATCAGGAAAATTCAGAAAAAACCCAATTTATGCTCTCTAATTCCCCAATTTTGGAGTATAATCAACCATGGTTGTTTGGACAAATGGATCTGAACTAGAAGCAGATAAGAATCAACTGTGTAAATTTGCTTGCCTTGATTTATAGCTTTGAGGCTTCAACAAGCTTCAAAATGGTCAAGAAGCCAAATTCATATGGTGAGCAGCCATGAATTTGCAGCCATGTTAGTAGAATTAAGCAGTTCTGAGGTTGGTTTGAATGAGAAAAAGTGGAAATGACAGTAGAAATTGAGACAAAATTTGGTTAATGAATCTCATCAAACAACTATTTGGCACTATCAATATAGCCAATTAACTCAAAATTATAAACATCAGTATACCAAAGTCCATAGCTTGATATTCAACATATATAATGCAGTATTCTTTTAGCCGCCTAGGGGTGAGAACAGGTCAGATCGGGGCCAGATCCGTATCTGGATCCTGAATATTTGGATTCAGATTAGGATCCGAATAGTATCCATTGGATCCGGATCGAAATCCATATCCGAATTATATACTATTTTTTAAAAAATATATATATATATATATATATAAATTTACTACTTAAAAAATCGAGTTGAATTCAGATATGGATCCAGGTCTGCACTCGGATCCGATCCAGATTTTCATTCGGATTTAATTTTTGGATCCAAATCCAAATTTTAGGTCCAAACCTGGATTCGAATGTCTGAAATCCAGTTTCAGATTCGGATCGGGTCAATTCTCACCCCTATAGCCGCCCCCATATGATACTGAGTTGGATAGTGCATAAACCTTGACAAAAGACTTACAACAAACAGGTAAGGTCTTTTGTGAGGTAAAGTACATCAGTACAACTAGACCTATAAGATATTTTGCATCAACCATATGAGTTCCATCTTCAAGTCTCAACTTTTGGTTTGTTAAATATCTATAAATATCCTTTACACAAGCATTAAATATTGTTGAGATATCTATAAATAGGAACAAACTAACACAATGAAAGTGTGCTTTTGAGTTTGAGTTTATCCCTCTTAAGCTGGTCTTTTTTTATCCAAAAAGCTTTTAAGAGGGGTGTTACTACAATGTAGCAGCAACCACATATTTCAAAAAAATAAAAAAATAAAAAAAATTGTGGCATCAAATGACAGGAAGAGGCACTTGTGTTCATTGTTTCAAAAAGATTTTAAATGGAGGAGAAGATGGTTATAAGAGCAGGTTTCAAAAGAATCCTGGTTTATCAGATGGCCATGGATGGTTTTTATAGCTGCTAAAGACTTCATTCTGCAACATGGCAAGATGTTGATTTCTGATCTAATATAAAAGACATGTAATAGAAGAAGATGCTCCTTTCAAGCTCAGATTTGCTCTCACCAAAATTGATCTTGAATATCTCAATCACATTACTCCATCCCAACAAGGAAATAACAAAAAACATAATGAAAATTGACAGCTCACAGCCTCCTGCACATGTGGCAAATTCATCATGTTTTGCATACCCAAGAGAACAGCAGCATGCTTAAAGAAATCACATATATATAAAATTCTGTGTGCAATATGTCATGCCACAGAGACCTGTACACCTGGCATGGCCGCAGACACATGAGAGAGAGAGAGAGAGAGAGAGTCCAGCAAGAGTTATACAATACTATAAATGTTGGCACTTTTTAGTTCAACGCTCAAGATTCAATATAATATAGCTTTTTTTAGCAAGTTTTTGATTCAGAGGAGGCAATCGGGAATCAAAGAAGGAAACAAATGAGGCAAAGGCATGCTTTGTCCATTTGAAGTAAAGTATTTGTTCATAGGAGGTAATCGAGAATCAAAGAAGAACGAAATGAGGCAAAGACCTGCTGTTTTCATTTGAAGTCATTGAGTAAATTATCATTGAATAAAAAGGCAGCTCACATTTGTAAATCCTTTCTGAATATATTTTTATTAAAAGTAAGCATTATTTAGCAATCCAAAACTGAAATCGTTGGTACCTTATGAGGCTGTAAATTGTCATTCAGTAAGCAATGTATTGAAGAAGTCAGCCAATCTTTCTTGCATGGAATCCTCCGTGTCTTCTGGTTTGTATACCAGATGGATCCCTCCCTTCAGGCATACTATGGAACTACATACAAGTTCAATTTGATCCCCATCTTTCCACGAGTTCTCCTCAGACAAATCACCATCTCGAAAACGATAAAAATACATTTGATTTTGGTGGAGCAATGGATTTAATCCAAATGAAAGAGTTTGTTGTACCTCACATTCCCTTTTGATTAATAACTTAAGATAGGGATTGTTAGGAGCAGTGTCGTCCGGAGAACAAACAAAGCAAAGCAGCACTTCTTTAATATGGAGGTTCACATCTGAAAGTCTCGGCAGTGTGCATGACAGATTGTGACACAAGAACCAATCTGGAACCTTGCTTCCTGGAATACTTAATTTCTCTAGACTTCTAAATGTTTCCTACACGGATATATCATATCAAAAAAATAAAAAAAGAAATTATTAGACAAAGAAATAAAGGTAACTCAGTAGCTAAACATTGGGAGTTTTCTTGTGATGTAGCATACCTTTGCTAGCGTTTGACCCCTCAAAGCGTGAGGGTTGCACCCATTCAAGTGCAATATTCTCAAAGATTTTAAGCAACTGAGACCCTGTATCTCAACCAGTTTATTGCAGTTTGTGAGATCCAATACTTGAAGTTGAGAAAGTTGAGAGAGGTTGGGTATAATTTGCAACGATATGCAGTTGGAAGAATTCAAAATTTCTAAAGTGGAGGGGACATCCTGGATGGCTACGAGCCCACCACATTCTACAACACTTAAGCTTACTAGCTTAGAAAGGTGAGATAGCTTGGGCATGGTTTGCAAACTTTGGCATTGGAATGCATCCAGATGTTTCAAATTGCTGGGGAGCTCAGGGATAGCTACCAGCTGCTCAAAATTATGTACAGACAGTGCTTCTAGTTGAGAAAAGCCCATCATGCTACTGGGCAGGCCTTGGAAATTGATCCCACTGAGATGAAGGGTTTTCAATGAGGATAGCCTTTCAAAATCTTCAGGAATCATCCCCTGCAGGTTACAATTGGATGCATCCAATTTCTCCAATGAGCAAAGGGCTGACAAAGAAGTTGGAAGCCTTGTTAAACTGGAGTTGTAGCCTATATCGAGAGTCTTTAAACTTGTAAGACGTCCAATGCTTTCTGGGAGCTCTTTTAACTGTCCACACCCTCGCATATTCAACTTCTCCAAGTTGGGAAGAAGTCCAAATTCATCAGGCAACATGGCTATAGCAGTTTGCCACAAGTCTACATAACGCAATGACCTCATCCTTCCCATTGATGCTGGGAGTCTACTGAGTTCCTTGCAGCCACCAACATCCAGCTCCTCAAGGTTCACTAGTGAGCCAATTGAATCTGGCAGTTCCTTGAGGCTCGAACATCCTCTAAGATTCAGATAAACTAATTTCCCTAGAAGGCCTATGGAGTCAGGAATATCAACCAATTTCAAGCAATCTTCAAGAATCAACTTCTCCAAGTTTGGGTATAGAGAACAGTTGGGAATTCTCTCTAAGTTATAGCAACAACTGAGATCAAGAACCTTCAACTTCGGGAAGAGCTGTCCAAAAGACTTGGTTGGTAAGGGGGATAACAGCCATGATAGGTTTCAAATATGCAAGCAAAAAGGAAAAGAAAAGAAAATAAAAGAAAAGAAAAAAGAATGACATGAGATAAATGTTTAATAAATGTTAAAAGTGCCAAACCTCCTTTATATTGTTGTTTAACAAGTCAACGATAGCATCACTGTATGACAAGTCAAGGACAGCAAGCTTTTCATGGCTAAAATCATCTGAGAGGTGCTGTAAACGACATCCCTGCCATTGTAGCCATACTAATTCTGATGAAAGATATTTGAAGTTTCCAATAAGAGATGCTTGATTGATGCTGAGTAGCTTAAGATTGGTCATTGGTTTAAATGCTTCAGTTTCCCAACTCTGCTCCCATTCATATCCATCGTGCATGAAACCTCGAACCTTACTAGTTCCCTAAGTGATAGTAAAAAAAAATGTCAGCCAAGTTGCGAGATGCTAACTAAAATATCAATGTATTTAACTATATCATCTTCATAAAACAAAGTCAAATAGACACCAATCATAAAAGTTCTTCCCAAGAAGAGAAAAATGAGCTTGTTTAGGAAATCCTCACCTTGTGATTCTTCAACACATCAAAGACCTCATCGGGATCCCACAACCTACTACGGCTTCCAGGATCATCCAGGTTTTCTAGTTCAACAATCCATCTGCCCATATCACGAATTTGGTCATGCATCCACAATTCATGCCCATCAACAATCTTTATAAGGGACCTTTGCAAGAGCCTTCTTATGGAAATTAAAGCGGGGAAGCCACAACATTTCCATATATCAATCGCATAATCTTTGTTCTCTCCAATGAAGAAGCACACAATATCGAGAAATATTTGCTGTTCTTTTTCATTCAAATCATCATAACTTATTTTAAGCTTTAGCATGACATCATCTTCAGGAATTCTTTTCAACTTTGCTACAGCATCTTTCCACTCTTCAATGCTTGTCAGGTCGCATAAGTAATTTCCCAAAACTTCAAGAGCCAAGGGAAGCCCACCAGCCATAGATACTACCTCCTTCGAGAGCTTCACATATTCTTGCACGGGTTGGACCTCCCCAAAAGCACACCAACTGAAGAGTTCAAGAGATTGTGTATCATCCAATCCCTCAAGCTTGTAGATATGATGGTTAACCACTCTGTTACGCACATTCAACACATGCTCATCTCTGGTGGTGATGATGATCCGACTTCCCTTACAATACCAATCACGTTCACCAGCCAATTTTTCGAGTTGCTTGTGGTGACCAACATCATCTAATATAACAAGGACTTTCTTAGACCCAATCCTATTTTTTATAATTTTGATGCCTCTCTCATCATCATATATATTTAGACCATCTTCATTAAATAGTTCCTTCAGAAGTTGTTTTTGCAAGGCAACAAGTCCGCCATATGTTCGTGACGCTTCCCTAACATCTGATAGGAAACAACTGGCATCGAAACTAGAATGAATTATGTTGAAAACTGCCTTTGCAACAGTGGTTTTACCAATGCCACCCATGCCATGGATAGCAATCATTCGAACATCATCAGCATGAAGATCTAAGAGTCTCATCACATCAGCAACTCGAGAATCAAGCCCAATAGGATAATTAGCAACATGCAATTGTGTTATGTACTTCAACTTGTCTGAAACGTGCTTAACAAGTTCGTCAACCAAATTTGCTTCAGTCCTGTAGAATATCCTTTTTCATTAGGCAATAAAAAGAACTTGTACAATACTTTTCAATAAGTAAATGAGTAAAATATAAGTGATCAAACATAGATTGATGACGATGGTTCCAAGCACATAGATTGATGACGATGGTTCCAAGCACAATGGCTAGGCTAAGAAGATGAATACGATTAAGCACAAAGTAGTATTTCACACTCATGAAGTCATATCAGGTTGGGAAAGGGGCTGGGTCATGGTGGTGGCACCCCCACACCCTAGTGGTTTCCATTCCCACTTAACAATTTCAAAACTAACTCCTAAACTACTTGAAAAAATCGGGGCCGCTTCCCCACTAAATTACCCAGAAAAAAAAGAAGTAAAAGTCATCGGGTTCCATTTCGTAGATCTATAGAGATAATAAGATGAACAAATTAAAAACAACATACCCCAATGACTTCTTACTCCTAGGCCTAATCCATAAACTTCCAAACACCCCAAACTTTAGAACTTTCCACTTTTGGTTCCTAGCTTCATAATAGGTGAAGGTTAGGGACGACTTGAATACATTCTGGTTGCTCAGGGAAGCTAGGTTCTTCGGCCGGCTTGAGAGGGTTTTGCCGGACCCGGGAGCGACTAACCCCACCTCGTACTTGCTTTATTATAGGCAACAAAAATATTGTCGCTTAAATTGTGTGCCTCTGGTTACCGGTTTTTATTCGAGCTATCAAGTCATCCAACATGTACACATGAGTACCTTTTAAGGCGACACTCTTTTCTGGTGGCTCCAGTTTTTTAAGACCCAGACCGATTGGTTGAATCGGCCATCCGGGAAACAGGCCTGCATATGCAAATCGCCAATCCAGATTGGTGATCTCAGCAGTGTGGATCACTCAAAAATAGAAGAAGAAGGAATAATAACAGTACATTATAAAGCATGGGAACTTAGCATCTGGATCCCTCGGTTCGTTGACAAAACCAGCCGATTCTATGGGACTTAGTCTGATTCCAGGTTTTGTCTCGAACTGGACTTGTACCATGCCCGATCCCATTTGGATGATTCTGATCTAGGATCATAGATTTTTACAACATTGCTCCTATCATTCTTACCCATGGGATATTTAAAACCAAGTAAATGGTAACTTCATCACAGGACATGACAATGACAATACCAGTGGTTCTACGCTTTGCACTTAATTTCTATGGAGTTCCTCATCGAGAGAGAGAGATAAGTTTATTCTTTGAAAAAAAAAAAATCCAAGATAATTGGTTATACCTGTAATTCTTCATGTCCCAACCAGAAAGTTCGGTAACTTCATTCAAACCATTCCTCCACTTATGCAATTTCTCCTCATCAAAGCCATTCTTATTTTTGTGATCCTCAAAAGCTCCATGGAAAGGCCCCTTTTGCCAGCGGACATGCGCAGGCTCGACGTAATAAAACACAGGAAGGATAAGCCTCCTCTCCGGCAAACTCAATAAATAAGAAAGCTGATCAAGGCAGATGAAAGAGGAAGCATAATTTGGAGAAAAGACGGCTATAAAGACCTCACAGTCGTCGATTCCTCTGTGTATACCGCTGGGTTGTTCTTGTGTTGGTGAGAAGAAGAAGGTGGCGATACCCAAATCAAGGAGAGCTTTGTTGAGATGGGCGGTGAAGCTCTTTCCTGTGTCATCATCACAGAAGTTCAAGAACACTGACATTTCTCTACCTGGTGAACCAAGGCACTGCTGAGATATTATTCTGAATTGCACTTACTAGGACAGGAGTTTAGGGTTTTCTCTCTCTATAAATACAAATAGATTTGTTTACATTCAGGCAAGTCAGCGTCCCTGCCCATTTGCCCAGTAACATATAACTCAGTATTCGGAATCATAACTCACCTCGGTTTGAATATATTAGTTGTTGTAAAAAAAATTTAAAAATAAAAATAAAAATAAAAAAATAAACTTTAAAATTTTTGTATATTGTAATGAATTATCTAAAATATCTATTCACCCTAAAAATAAGCGTTCATATATCCAATGGTTTGCTACATTGTTTAGTTTCAAATTTTAGTTTTGGAATTAGAAATTGATTTAGATCCATCATGGAGATTTCCGTTGCATGAGGTTAACCTCGTCTTTAAATTTTGTGTAGAAAATACTTCAGCTTGGGGAGTCTTTAAGGGCGCTTCGGTTGATGCTTGATACGAGAAAAATATTTATTTATGGAAATACTTTGGAAAGACTTTTGTATACTTTCTTTTTACTATGTTTATAAATATAGTTTAATATAATAAGGGTAAGTTTTCTAGGCTTCCTCTACATCATAGAAGTTTTATCTTCCTCTTTATTCAACCGTCCATTCTAAATGGTGGGCTAAGATTGCCAATGTCACGTCTCTACACTATTTATTTTTTATTGTTTTCTATAAACTATTTTGACACCAAATTTTGGACGTCCATTCCTCTATTAAACTCGCACTAGCGGAAAATATAAAAAAATATTTTCAATAAAATAAATTGATCAAAATACCCCTGAAAGTTTCAAGAGGTATTTTGGTCATTATATTTTATCGAAAATTTATTTTTAATATTTTTTTATAAGTGCGCCCAATGAGAATATGGTACATACCAAATTTCATATTAAAAAATTTTGTGTAAACAAAATTAAAAATAAAATAATTTGAGATGTCGGATCTAAGATCAAACGGTGAGTGGCTATCTTGATCAAAATTGGACGGCTGGATGGTAGGGGGAGGATAGAACTTTTATGTTGTAAGGGAAGCATAGAAACCTTTCGTGTGTAATAAATTGCATATATTTGGTAACTAAATTGGTACTAAATATATATTGTAAGGGTGCGATTTTTATAAAGCCGAGGTTCTAAACAATCAAAGTAAAGTGCACCTTCAAATAGTATTGAAAAATATGGTTTCAATACTGAAAATATTTGTGATAGCCTTAAAATGTACTTTCTTCTCTAATTATAAAAATTTAAAGCTTAAATAATAGTGTAGAGCCGAGGCTCTAAACAATCAAAGTAAAGTGCGCCTTTAAATAGTATCGAAAAATATGGTTTCAATACTGAAAATCTTTGTGATAGCTGTAAAATATACTTTCATCTCTAATTACAAAAATTTAAAGCTTAAATAATAGTGTAGATCAAGCAGACCTAACAAAACTTGAAAATCTTGAAAATTGAAGGACCAAAATGCATTACAAGATACACACTATTTTCAAAACTTGAAATCTATTTTTTTTTTTCTCATGTCCATACATTTTGAGGTAGAGATGATCAATTTGATGATATTTCGGCATCAAAATAACATCTTCCTATAAAATTTTCGAGGTGCGCCTTAATTTGATTGTTTAGAGCCTTGCAGTTAATATAAAAATTTCTCATATTATAAATATATTAAATCTATACATGTAATATTTAAAGGGCTATATTAGGGTACTCAAAAGTAATTTATCAGTACTCAACAAATTTTTTACACTTCTATATTCTTGTTTTATATATGAAGCATTTTTTAATAAGGGTATTTTTGGTCATTAGGAGGTGCATGATATCATCCACATGGGTGTGACATCACATACGTTATGTACATTATGCCACTAATGTGCTCCATGTGGGTGACGTCACACCCCTCATAATGACCAAAATACTTTTAGTAAAAAAAAAACTCAATGTACAAAACAAGGGTATAAAAGTGTCCAAATTTGTTGAGTCTAATGATAAATTACTCCATAGTTTGAGCACCCTAACCTAATCCTAATATAACCCATATTTAAATACTATAATTAAAAACATATAGTTATATTTATTTAAATATTAGTAAAATATTATATATATTAAACTATATTTAAATATTAATTTATAATAAATATAAAATAATATGTAATATATATTGTATTGTAAATATATATTACCTAATTAAAATATATTACATAATATAATAAAATATATATTATATAATTATATAATATATTATGTGATTATATATAGTGAGACCATTTACCTTTGGTACAAGGAGGTCACCATACTTACAACTATCCGATGTAAAATCAAATAGCTTGGGTGTTTCATAAAATTCGAAAAAAATTATTTTGAACTTTGAGTTTAATCAATGGAATAAATGGAACCACCCAACTTCATATCCCATGGTCACAATTAATTGTGACCACCTTGTACAAAAGGTAAGTGGTCTCATTATACACTTCTCCATATATTTAATATAATACAAATATATATTAATCATATAAATATAAATGTATAATATATATTCCAATATATAATATATAATATATAGTATATTATATATTGTTATATAATATATAACAATATATTAAAGTGAATTTGATAACATTCATACAAC
>NW_006497450.1:1498129-1509624 GCF_000471905.2 Amborella trichopoda
ATACTAAACAAACCTTACTTTAGTTAGTAAGTTTTAGTTAGGTAGGTACGTTAATTTAGTATTAGTTAGTAGACTCGACTACTATATTAGTACTTTCTTATATATATATATATATATATATATATATATATATGGAGCGATTTTTATCAAAGAAATTTTAGAGAGATATTTTTTAGTATGAGAATTAATTTGAGTCAATGTTAAGAAACTTATTTTGGGGTAGAAACTCGGCCCAAGCTTTAAGGCACCGCTCTACTAACAAAAAAATCAAAATTCAGATCGACCGAGGGGAAATTTTAGATAAATAAAAAATATCGGTTGACCGACCTTCTTTGTAATATTGGCCTATAAAAACCAAATTTTAATTTCATTAAATGGAGAATCTTAAATGAAGGAATGAGTAGAAGGATTGGCATTAGGAATTGCAAAGGGATTTTTCTTTTCATTCATCACAACAGACAACAGACAACAGACAAATATGTTCAAATGATCTCTTTCTAATCTAGATCTCATCTGTTGCAGACATAACCTGTCACTTTATCAAAAAGATTATATAAATTATATAATGATATCAATTACAGGTAATGGAGTTCCTAGTTCTGCAAACAGAGGTTCCCAAAGAACCTACATTATGATTTTCTTTTCATGGCTTCCATAAAACCATGGAGATTCTCCATTGAAGATCCCTCAGTGACACTGCTAATGGCTTCCTCCTTGAGTTTCAGAACCCTCTCTCTCATTCCTTCATCACCCATCAAATCTTCTACTTTGCTCTTTATTTCTTCCTTGGAGAATACCCCATCCTCATTGGCCTTCAACCCCACCCCAACCTTCCATATATCCACAATGTAAGTCTGGTTCAAGAACTGGTCAGCAAAGTAAGGCCAGCATATGAAAGGCACACCATTGCTAAGCCCCTCAAGAGTCGAGTTCCAACCACAGTGGGTCACAAAACATGCTATTGAAGGATGGGCCAAAACCTTCTTTTGTGGGCACCAACCAACAACCTTCCCATAGGCAGCCACCCTACCTAAGAATCCCTCAGGGTAACCCGCTCCAGACTTATCAACGAGGTCAGGGCGAGCTACCCATAGGAATGGCCTACCCAAGTTCTCCAGTGCAAGCGTAAGCTCGAGAAATTGGTGCTCATCGAAGATTGTGAAACTTCCAAATGATATGTATATGACCGAATTGCTAGGTTGCTGGTCGAGCCACTCGAGACATGTATTATCCTCTGTCCAAAATGAAGTTGGTTTAGCTTGTGTAGGCTGGTTGCCTATAAAGAGTGGACCGATTGGGCGAATGTTGGGGAAGGTGTCATAGGTAGTGGATTCGATTTCATAGAATGAGTTGCATATGAGCCATTCTACGCCTTCGAGGCCCTTAATGCACACATCTGCTGATCGATAGATGACCTTGTTTTCAGCAGTATCGCCGACACAGAGCCATGCGAAATGTCTGGGGTTCATGAGGGGCATCTTTGGGGAGAATTGGATCATATGTGTGTCGAGCAATTCACCTGTCACAATGAAACTGGCCAATTACTGTACTTAAAATACTATTACAAATGTTATTTGCATGTATCAGATATCGGTCTCTTGAGGAATGCTCCTGTGAGGCCCTGTCCGACAAAAAAATGTGAGTGATGTCATTACCATCTTAGGAGGCTTATGACAGATGGTGGAGATGATCCGTATCTTAATAAAAATTTTCCCCTCATTTGTCTTGTGAAGTTGTGGATCGTATAGACACTGTCGGTGTGGGCTGTAGCCTTAACCCATTTCATATAGAGGCCATGATCATTGTGTTCATGATAACAATATGACCTAGCGGTTATCACCGTCTTGGTCAATGGGTTGGGCGGTGGAGTAAGCTAAGGTCCCACAATACAGGTCATTTATTGATCTGTATGTTTCACTCTCCCTCCATGACCATCCAACCTATTTGATTGGATGGTGATAACCCGCATGGTCGTATTGTCATCATGACCTCATGAATCACACTACATATTTCGTATTCCCGCTGTCATATGTGACACAAATACAACAGTCCAGCTTGAATGAATTTTTATGAACTCAGCTCATCTAGATCGTCCATTTCCATGGGCAGTCCAATCAAGGAGTGGAGTACATCCCTGCAATTGCTCAAACATAAGGCTCACTCCCTCATTTTTTATTTTTTATTATTGGACCATCCATGGGAATGAATGATTTAGGTCACTCTTGATCAGAATCGGGGCATGTAAAAATTTCTTTTTGCTTTCATTTCTTGTGATCCACTGTTAATTGAAGCTAAAAAGTACATCAGTCAATATATGTCTTTGGGGTTGGTAAGGATTGGGGCTTGGGCTTTGATTAACTGCGGATGTTGATGATTACAATTCTCTGTCATAAGTTTGAATCCTGCAACTGAATTACAAAAAGGACATGTTTATGCTATATTTTCTGGTTTTAAAATTTTTTTTTCCTAATTTACTTTTAAATTCTAAATGACGCCCACTCTTAGAAATGCATTGGCTAATGGGGAACCATTTAAGCCCGGTTTCATGTAATCATTCCTCTATATTATACTCTCTTAATCCTGGATTACATGGCTAGATCACCATCTTTTCTTTTCTTTTTTCTTTTTCTTTTTTTGGTGAGGGAAGGAAGGAATTACCTATGGTGAAAAAATATCACAATTGTTCCTTGCCATTTGTCGGTAAAAGCAGGATAGCAGGAGGTGTGTCGCACATAGATCAAGATAAATTTTTTCGGACTTTGCATAGTCAATGGCACACCCCCAGCTGCTCAATTTCACATTTTGCTATTAACGGTGATTGTGACTTTCTTGTATCGGAAGCAAATTGTCGTATTGTATATATTCCATTCTTATAATATCTATTAAGGAAAAATGACCAATATTTGGTAATGACTATCAAGGAGAAGCCGAAAAAATAAAAAAAAGGAAAAAATGGAAAGAAAACGGACTAGAAAAATCACCTTCTTTGGTAATCACTCCTTTTTGGATCAATTCCTGCAACTTGAGAAACACTGTGAGGCAACCTGCAGCCGCCGGCCAGAATGCTGCCCTTGGTATGCCAAGCTTCTTGGCAACATCGAGTGCCCACCCCATGCTCACATCGGCCACGATGCATGTGACACTATCCCCTTCTAAGCCATTGATATCCTTTATAAGCGTTTCTAGTGCATTAGGCATTGAGCTTAGCATGGCCTCACATAACGCACCAAGTTTGTTGCGGTCTGCATCGGGTTCGAGACCATCAGGTATGGACACAAGTCTGATGCATCCGGTGCCTTTGTTGGGATGGCTTTCAGTATGAGCCTTCATAGAAGCGTCAAGCACGCGCTTCTGGGTGAAGTCAGTGTTGACGAAGGTGACTATGAAGCCATGTTCTTCCATGCGGCGCGAGAGCTCCATCATTGGTATGATGTGCCCTTGTGCCGGGTAGGGAAGCATTAGAGCATGTTGCACACCCATGGCTCTGGATTATCTCTCAACCAACCCGTACGCACACACACAACTTTATGTGTATGTTAGTGTTTCTCTCTGGCGAATTTTTTTCCTTTGGTTTTGAAATAGACAGTATAGAACACTACAATCTTACTTCTACAAATAAGGTTGCTGCCTTATCCAAACTGCAAAAGGGCACCCTTACTTTCTCTCACGTGTAATAGTAGTCCCTCTCTCTCTCACACACCTTTGTGTTTATGTGAATGTAATGCTACTCTCTCTCTAGGGTATACAATTTCTCTCTCTAGGGGATTGTTGGGTCTCAAATCTCTTAGGAGCTAAAATTCCCTTTTTCCATGCACTTGGAGTGCTTAAAAGAATAATATATAGCCCCAATACAAGGGAAAGCCAATGGCTAGAAGACTGAAAGCATTGTAAGCACACCGGATATTCCAACTGTCATTTGTGCAGAGCCGTCCACATTAATTTGCGTATGAGAGATTATAGCAAACTCCCGAGGGATCAAACTATCAACTTACTCCCTCGAGGAAAAGAAGTGTTGGAATCCACTTTAAATCACTATATGAGCACTTGCATAAAAGGCAGTATAATATTTTGAGTTCCTAAATACTTAGATTTGGAGTTTGAAAATTGGAAAAGTTGTTCAATCTTAGGATATCATTTTTTTTAGGCTAATATAGTTTATAATTTTCTATGATATTCTTTTTTTTCCCCTATTTTTTTCTATTATTGGTCGCTAAGCTTTACATTCCTAAGATCCGGGATTCTAAATATACTTACTTAACATACCATTAAAGAAAAAAAAGAGAGAAAAAAAAGAAAGAAGAAAGACCGAAAGATATGCTCCTGCAAGAGTATATAATCTTTTGGCTTTAGTCTATGGCTTAGGTGGGGGAATAACGATGTTTATCTTGTTTATCTAGTTTTCTTACTCTTGTCCTTTTTCCATGAGTCTACTTACTAAACTTCCATGTTATCATTCAACTTTGAATCTACTTGGTGAACTTACTTGTTATCAACCGGCTTTGGATCTTTCAACTATTAATTTGACTCTTAACTCATATCGATTTTATTTCTTATATAAATAATAAGGAAAAGTTTGTAGAGACCCATAAATCCCCATCTTATTTCATGGAAGACCCTCTTTATATTTTTTTTTCAAGCGGTATAAAAAACCTTCAAGTATTTCATAGTACCCCTTCATCTTTTCTCTTCCACGTGTATTCACTCTTAGCCACAAAAACTAGCCCCAACAAATTGATTTTATTCCATCTCAATCCAAAAAAAATTTTAACCCATATTTCAATCAACTTATAAATATAGGACTAAAAATATTTTTGTTTTTTTAATAACATAACTTTTACATGGTACCAATAATAATAATAATAATAACTAGTGGCTTATCAATAATGTAATATTTATATCACCTCTATGATTTTTAGTTGAAATATGGGTTAAAAAGATTTTTGGATTGAGATGAAATAAAACAATTTGTTGAGGTTAGTTTTTGTGGGCAAAAGTGAATAAATGAGGGAGAGAAGTGATGAGGGAGTACGGTGAAATACTTGAGGGTTATTTTATGCCACTTGAAAGAAAAATAGAAAGAAGGTCTACCGTGAAATAAGGTGAGGAATTAAGACTCTGTACGAAAATTTTCCTAAATAATAATAATAAAGTATTTATATGAGTACTGAATGATCTGGATCGAAATCATCTAACTCGGATTTGAATCGCCTGATTCAAATCGGATTTGACACTAGATGAATTGGATCTTCCAATACATCGAGAATCACCCGATCCCCTTAGATCGCTGATTCTACTATAGCGAATTGACGTTTCGCTACAGTAGAATCGCCGAATCGAAATACACTTCCAATAATGCACGGTCTCAAGTTTTCACTTTTTTCATGCTGTTTTATGCTTCTTTTTGCCATATATTACATATTTCAAGATTGAAATCATTGTAATATGGGTATAGGACCATATTTTGTGAATCAAACATTTATATAAAAAAATTTCAATAGATTTTTCATGCCATTTTTTAACGGTTTCTGAAAAATCCACCATTTTTTTATTTGATCTTCAATATCATATTATTTTTCCTGCAATTTGGTGCATTTGAAAGAGAAGCCTTTACAATGTTTGAGTATTGATTTATTCTATTATTAGATGATTGTGGGTTGATTTTTGTTCAAAATGTTGCTGCTGAAAAGCATGACCCAGATCAAAAATTGAACATCCCAATCAATTTATAACTCGTTTTGAATCAAATTGAGTTGTGTTTTTTATCACCAAGGCTTCATCTCTCAAATGAATTAGGTAAATTGATTTATCATTTAGTAATTTTTCTATGAACTTTTTCTTGCTCACACACGATGAAAAGTTGGGTTTATGAAAATCCGCCATTTTGTATATTTGATCTTCAATATCATATCATTTTTGCTGCAATTTCATGCATTTTAAAGAGAATCGAGGCCTTCACAATATATGTGCATTGATTTGTTTGATTATCAGAAGATTGTGAGTCGAGTTTTGCTAAAAAAGTTGCTCAATTTTAAAGGTTTTTGAGAAATCGAGATTTTTATAAAAAAAAATTATTTTGAATAATAAAATTAGGTCTTTTGATGAATATGGGCTCTTGACACATATCATGTGGGAATAAGTATTTTTTTCTATGGTTTAATTATCTTCAATTTTATCTCGTAACTTTCCAAATTCCAGGGAAAAAATGTCTATTTTTTATTTTTTTCTCTTTTAATATTTACTTTGATCTTTTTTTTTTTTTATAATATATAGACTTGAATGCGTGTCTATTTGTTTTTACCTATTAATTTCATTTCTTTTAAATAATCCATCATATTATTTTTTTTTGTTTCATGATGAATGCTACGATAAGTTTATTTTTTATCGATTTATCGGTTTAATTGTAGTTAAGGTTTCCTCCTATTTTTATAAGGAAAAAGTTTATATAAGGATGCAACCTGATAATGTAGAGCTACGGATGCACTTCAAAAATCCATCCGAAAATGTAGTTTTAATGTTGAAAAAACTTTTGATTGATCATCTCGATATCGAGATGTATGACCATAAAAAATAAAAATATTTTAAGTATAAGAAATAGTGTATTTTACAACATATTATCTACACCATCCATTTTCAAGGTTTTCATATGTTTATAGATCTACTTGATTTTAACTATTTTTTAAATTTAAAATTTTATACTTAGATATAAAAATAGATTTTGAGATAATCCTAAGAACATTTTACATCAAACTTATATATCATGATAAAATTTGAAGCCTCTACAGCTACGGATGCATTCGTATGCCAACTACACCCTTTTTATAATAGCATATCTCTTTGATGGGTGGCTTATATAAAAATAGAAAATCCTAAAATAATGTAAAAATTTGGATTACTAGATAATATTTGCCCGTTGTACTAATTAAAAAAGAAAAAAAAAATCCCTTGACCCTAGTGTGTTCTTAATCCTTGAAACAATTTTGGTTTTTTCTTTTCTTTTTTTAAAGTGCACGACATGGTTATGTAAATTAGCTCTATATTATAGAAATGGGTTATGTTAGGATTTTACACTATGGATTAACTTAACATTATACTCAACAAAATTTGGACATATACCATTGTTTTGTATATGGAGTTTTTTTTAGTAATAGTATTTTTGGTCATTAGGATGGGTATGATGTTATCTACACGGGTATGACATCACCCACATGAAGCATTAAATACTACTAGTGTGCTCTATGTGAGTGATGTCACACCCCAGGTGGATGACGTTACACCCCTCTTAATGATAAAAAATGCCTTTATTAAAAAAATATTTCATATACAAAACAATAGTATATAAGTGTCTAATTTTTTTTTAATACAACTCCATACTGTGAGCACCCTTACATAACCTAAATAAAATACAATCTTCAGATGGACTTAATTATAAATTAGCTCCCTATAACTAACCTTTTTTTTATTTGATTATAAATTTAAGAGAAAATTACATATATATCCGTCATATTATGCGTTATTACAGATCCCCCTTTCAGTTTCCGTTATTACCTCCATATCTTTTTTTTCATTTTCATAACGAGAATTTTAAAAAAGATGATTTTATTCAATTTCGGGTGGTGAACAATCTAAATAAAATAAATTTCGGCTTTTCAACAACCGAAAACGGGAATAGGTCTTTTAACCTTCCCGCTCTAGTTACAGTTGTTCAACAATCGAAATTAGGGTTTTCAGGTGTTAAAAACCGAAAATCTAATTTCGGTTGTTCAACATGAGAAATTAGTCGGAGCTCCTTAAAAAAAAAAAAAAAACAGAAATGTTCTTGGGTTGTTTCAGTCGAAGAACATCCGAAAGTACTCCATCCCCCCTCTTTTCTAATTTTTCATACATTTTTAACCAAAATAAGTATTTAAATTTGGACACTAGCATTTTGACATAGAAATAACGATATTTGAAGCATTTTGAGTTCATTTGGCGGATTCCAAATTTGTTGTGAAGGTATGTATTATTTGAGGTTTTTATAACTTTAATTTTTGGATTTTTATAACTGTGAGTTTTTAGTTTTTTTTTTTTAATTTTTGAATGATACACATGAATTATTGATTTATGTTTGTTTATTATTTATTGTTTAAAAATTTGTAAATTTGGGGTTATTGAGAACTTCATATTTGGGGGTTTTATTATAAATCGATATCAATAACTGAATATAGTTAAATGTGTTGTTGTGCCAATGCCTATGACAATATATTTGACTATTAAGAGAGATTTCTATTATTTTTTTAAGCTTTTGGATGTTGTTTGCATCATTTTTCATTTTGGGGATTTCGTTATTCAGTAGTTGAATATAGTTATGCATTGTGGCTGTATGGAAATGAATCCATATGTAAATTGACATATATAGTCGTTATTATGTTTGTGTATTATCAATTGATTATGAATTTGTAAATTTGGATTTATTGAGAACTTCAAATTTGGGAGTTTTATTACAACTCGATATCAAATTTGGGAGTTTTATTACAACTCGATATCAAATTTGGGGGTATTATTAGTTGAATGGGTTTGTGTTTTTGTGACTGTATGTAAATGAATCCATCTGTAATTGGAAATGTTTTATGAGTGTATGTAAATAAATCCATATGTAATTTGAAATATATTGCTTAGTGTATCACCCTCTGTTATAATTGAAGATGTATTGCTTATGCTATGTTGGACTTGTAATTTCAAATTTAGTAGCTTAATATGAATTTTTATATGTTTCTCTATGTTGTTGGATGTTGTTGTTTGTATTTTGTTATAAATAACATTTTGAGTTATAATTAAAAACAAAAAACAATAGTGGTTTTTATTTCTTCCCCTTTTAACCAATCTTTTAGTTGTATGAAATGGAGTTATAATGAATGGGTGTGGGTTCTGTAATTCAATATTTCTTATAGCATAAATTTTGACTAGGTCTAGAGATGGTACAGAGATGTATAGGTACACTGTGTTGGTTATCATATAAGAACAAAAGTTTTGCCTTTTATACTTCATGCCCATTCCATTGTTATTGATATATGATTTACCGATATATGGATTATATATGAGCCCATTCCATTGTTAGTGATATATGATTTACTCATATATGGATTACATACGAGTTGCAGATGTGTTAATAACTCCATTTATATTTGGATATGTAAATTTATTATCGCATTCTTGTCTTAGAGTAGCAATGTATACATGATGCAATTTTAATATGCATGATGAGTTATTGTTGTCTCGATTTCAGTCAATACGAGTCGTGTCCATTCAGGGGGGGGATACCCAGATTCATCCAGAGCATGCATCATATTATATATGGGAAGGAAATGTATATGAATATATTCATCTGCTATTTCCATAAGTTTGTTATATTTTAATAAATTTTGTTTGTTTCAATTGCATATGAGAAGTACATGTGTATATATAATGTGACTTGTATATGTCATATTTGTTATATTTCAGGAAAAACAAGAAATTAGAATCGATGAGAAGACATTTCAATTGAATGATTGACGACTAACTGAAGAGCAAGTTCAATTAGTGAACGCGTCTGGGTTAGATGCTCCGTCTATCATTCGACCAGGTCGAATGATCATCCATTGGTTGTTGTCAATGCAAAGAGGTGGCGCTCAAAGACCAATTCCTTCTACTATAACATTTAAATTGGTAAGATGACACCAACTTTATTTGATGTGTACGAGGTTTTAGGATTGTCTGTAGATGGTGAGCCTGTTACATGTCGTCCTATTAGTGACCTACGCAAGTTCATAGAGAAAAATTTGGGTATAGTCCCCACTGAAGGCAACTTGACAACCATAAAACATTCATGGTTGAAGGCTAATTTTTTGGAATTGCCACTTGATGCTTCTTCTGTGCAAATAGTCAGATATACTCGAGCCTATCTACTCTTCCTCATCAGTGTTACCATTTTTGCTGATGCATCAGTTGCAACAGTCCTAACAAGGTACTTGAAATTCTTTAAAGATATTGAGTAAACTAATAGATATACATGGGATGCTGCAGCCCTCGCATATCTATATCGTTCGCTTGGAAAACTTGTACTTTCAAGCGAAGATATTTCAGTGGTTCTACCACTCTTATGAAGGTAAATTTAAATTTTTTATAAATTAATACTTTAGACTACTTTGAAATATATTTTTAACTTATCATATCTTGATATAATGCAGTGCTGGTATTATGAGCATATTATATATATGAGACCCATACTGCATAATATATCTCCAAATATGCCAAGGGCAAAACGGTGGGAGCCACCCAAGCATTATTATGGCAATCCACATAATTTGATGCCTCCCATTAGACAAGAAGTTAGATAACCTCCAACCAAATGAGGTCAGTTTGTACTTTGATATTCAATATGTTCAATTATATTATAGTAGTTGTAATTTTCGTATTGATTGATTGTCATATGTGTAATTATACTTCATATAACAGGTAATATAGAATCCGTACTTCAAGCCTTATGCGGCAATTTCAGATGATGGCCACGAGGTATTCAAAACTGCAATGTGCGTAACAACTCTGATCTTTGATGATATTGTCGAGCCATACATGCCAGATCGTGTTTGCCGTCAATTTGGAGCTAAATAGGGCATTCCAAGAAATCCCTTATTTGTTGGTAAGAGGTCCCAACAGACATGGTGGGCGGCGAGATTGGCGAAATATCAATTCTGACAAGATTCATCGTCGGTTGTCTTGCCATGATCACATGATGACAGACATTGAAGTCGATACTGCGAATGTGTTGCCCTCAGAGGAGTACAAGGCTTGGTACAGCCGAGTATCCCATCCTAATGTCGCTAACCCACTTATTGATATTTTGCAACCTTATAACCAGGAAGAAGAAGAGGTGGTTCTTACACATGAACCACAGTATATAATGAGACCTTGAGGTTATGAAGATGATTTGGTATGTATATTTTGACCTATAAATTGCTTTAGTTTTGTATTTTCCAATCAGTTTGTATGTTTATTAACCCACAAATGTTTTTGCAGGTTAGTGCAGTTCAGGCTAGTACAACCATGTTAGCAGAGGCAATTACACTTAGACAGAAGTGGTACCCTGAAGTCTATAGTCGCGTTAACAACTCGTTTGAAATGTTGTCTAAGTTTGTGTCGGTCGACATGGAAAATATAGAAGCCAGGATGGAAGTGTTACAATGTGAAGTTAATGAAGAAGTTGTACAAGAAGAGGGCAGACAAGATGTAGTGGGTGAGAGTAATCAGGCTGTTGTTGATGACTTGGCTCCATCCACACAACTTGCAGTTGAGGAGCGTAGAAGACATAATACGAGACAAAAGCAATATCAGCCGAAGAGAAGGCGGCATCCAAAATTGTAATTTTTTGGCAATGTAAAGGTCATTTTTATCATTGTAATATTATAAAAGGACAATTTGATATTGTTTCTTAAGGATGATGTAAATGACTCTATTTTTTTGGGAATTATTTGTACTTGGTC
>NW_006497450.1:1509840-1536667 GCF_000471905.2 Amborella trichopoda
ATCATAACATGTATTAAAAATTCTTATGATAAAATGCATCTAGAAATGCACCTCCTAATTTTATCATAACATGTATCTAAAAATCTCTTTTTCATTTCTAATTATAAAATTTTAAACTTTAAAAATGTTAAAATCAAGTAGATCTGTAAACATATGAAAATCTTGAATGTTCAAGTAGATCTATAAACATTTGAATATTGTTTTAAATGTTAAAAAATGAATGTTCAAGTAGATCTATAAACATAACAGTAAAATATTGTTTAGAATGTTAAAAAATGAAAAAAACAACATTTTCGCCTGTTGAACAACCGAAATTTCTCTAATTTCGATTGTTGATCAACCGAAATCAGAATTTCGGTTATTGAACAACTGAAATTGTAAACAATTGAATTGATGACTGTAAATTCCAGAAGCTCCCTGGATTTTTACAGTCAGAAATTCGGTTGGTCAACAAACGAAATTGCCAAAATTTCGGTTGTTCAACAATCAAAATGTTGATTTCAGTTGTTGAACCACCAAAATTCTAGAAATTTTGGTTGTTCAACAACCAAATTACTGACTGTAAATTCCCAAAGCTCCCTGGATTTTTACAGTCAGAAATTCAGTTGTTGAATAACCAAAATTGCTAGAATTTCAATTGTTGAACAACCGAAATCAACATTTCGGTTGTTGAACAGACGAAATAAGAATTCAGTTGTTCAACAATCGAAATCAGTATTCGGTTGTTCAAATTCTAGCAATTTCGGTTGTTTAACAACAAAATTACTGACTGTAAATTCCAGAAGCTCCCTAGATTTTTACAGTCAGAAATTCAGTTGTTGAATTCTTGAAAGTTCTTGAGTTGAACCAATAGGATTAGGATTGGTCCAAGTTGCATTTAAAACTATGACATATACATTGTTAAGTTTTCTTTTATTTGCCATACAACACTTGTTTGTGGTATTTCATTTCCATCTTAGGAAAGTATTTTGTAGGTCGTTGTTTGTGCTATTTCTTTTCCATCTTAGGAAAGTATTTTGTTGTGCACCAAACAAGCTGCAAATTGTTCATATCCTCTTTGGAAGGAATAGATTCTTAGCCATATATATAGTAATTTTGGTTGTTCATAAGCATTTTTAAATCACTCATTTCATTATTCAACACAAGATTGACGACATCTAAATCACTCATTTCATTAATTCATCAAATTGACAACAAAAATTCACTATATCGGCTCTCTGTTGTCCTATTATGAGCCACTGTGCCGCATCGTTTGCATTTCATAGGCCTGGTGATGGGCTGTTCAGTCTCAGATCTTTTTCTTTGTTTTTTTGGTCTACCAAAAAAGTGTGTCGTCCTTGGTGGCAACACTATACGGTTGAACATACCAGTCAACTCAATATCATCCGGGACAAGCCCAAAAGGAGTTTGACATGCCTTTTTAAATGTTTCAACTGTGAAATACTGAAGGCAGTACGCTGTGGGATCGAAATGCATATGGTTAATAACTGCAATTGGGTGAGTACACGGTATGCCACTCAGTTGCCATTTTCTACAACTGTATGTCCAATGAGTTAAATCGACAGCATACTTCTTCCCAAGATAGTGGATTTTCAAGCTGTGTAGATATAGCATATATAACTGTATGCAAAAATCTAGCCTTCATCTTTCGCAAGTCCAGTAAATCTTGGGCTTTTGGTACTGGCAGGCTGCTCCAAATATTACCCAACTCCCTATTTTCTTCAAACCTGGTCATCAACTGTATCCTTATTTCTTTACACATTGTAATGATCGGCTTATCTCGAGTAGACATTATCCAAGCATTGAATGACTCTGGTATATTAGAGGTAAGATGATTGTATCATGTCCTTGGAAAATAAGCATCTGCCCAATATTTTGGAGGGATATTCTTAATCCACTAATATTCCTCTGGGTAGACACACTGTATGTCAAACATAATTTTTTCAAACCCACTAATTGTTGCTTTACGGGCAGTCTTCCAAAACAACATCAGCAATACTTCGGTGTTTGCTGACTTCTTCATGAAGCCCTTGAAGTTCTCTACCATATATCGCATGCAGAATGCTGGAAAACACGTGGAAAAACATTTTTCTATTGCTTTTGGCAGCCTTTTCTGTCGATCTCATATAATTGTAAGGCAGACAGATTAGAAAACTCATATAATAGCTCACTCAGTATACTCAAAAAACAATACCAACTCTGATAGTTCTCCTTCTCGACCACAACAAATGCCAATAAAAAGAGCTCATTATTTGCATCTATAGAAATGACACACAATAATATGCCTTGATACTTTCCTTTTAAGAATGTCCCATCAATACATGTATCCATTAACAAAAGCCATGATGCATGGATGATAAGCAATGAATAGTTGTTTGAACTTGCCTTCAGTAGTGTCGATACGAACTACGGTTCCTGGGTTGCTTATTCGAAGCTTCTCCGCATACAAGGGGAGGTCATGATATTGTTGTTCATGTGATCTATCTATCATCTCTCTAGCAACCTCTTTTCCTCGTCAAACTTGCATGTAAAAAAGCCTAACACCGTGATTGTGCGAACATCGTTTACAATGTCTTTAGCTTTAATTTTTTGTTGGTTAATAAGGCGGGCTTTAATTTTTTTGGCCACCCAATCACTACGAGCTAGTGGTTGATAGACCCTCCCTATGAGACCACTACATGTATGCTCCTTAACCATAGATTTAACTTGTCGTACTACCAACTCGTAAGCACCGCACTTGTCATGTGCATCCCTCTGCCTTACAACTTGCTCATACCCGTCTCAATTCACTTTTGTCAAATTTCAGAACAAAATTATTGTGAATTGCAAAATCTACAAGATGATACCGACATTCATTGATACTTTCAAAATATTGTCCTGAATTCAATTGAACCTCATTACCAACTCCTCTGCACGGGCTCTCTAGTGGTTCAATATCGTCTATATCACGCTCTGGTACAAGCTTAAGGTCAGGCGCCACTTGAATGTTTTCATCTTGATCAGTTAAAATGTTACGCCGACTGTTGACAAAAGATATAGTGTAAGATGAAGCAACAATAAAATTTCTATGCATAAAAGAATAAATTAAAGTAAATTACAGATGAAAAATTAAATTATAAATAAACCTACTTCTTGAAGATGGACCATCACCAATAGATTCCTGTTCTGGCTCCATTGTAGACGCAATATATACAACAATTTTTAAAGATTCCCCTCCCAACATAAAGATTTATCGACATCATCACTTACATCAATCAAATCAAGCCCACTAGGAAGACTTGTGTTGTAGTATATAATAGTTAATTTGCTTGGATCACACATTGTTAAATTACCAAAATGACTTTTGATTTCCTCCAAAGAACTATTTCCATTATACTTCGTAACCTTTAATCTTCTCCCTTTGTAAACGATACGACCGTCATCTGCATTGGTCTCAAATGACCCCCCATATCGGAATACCAGTTGCACTCCCTCAGTAACCATCGTCAATGCTATTGTATTAAATGAATAGGAAAATTTGTGTCACAATAAATTGATACAATAAAGAATACAAAAATTTTGGATATTTTTAACTACTTTAGGGTTCATAAAAAGTGAGTATTACATACCAAATTCAAATAGTGTGCTACTATAAAAAGACAAATAATTCATAAACAACAAAAATAACAAATACTCAAACAAACTCCAAATAAACAACAAATATTAACACAAACCAACAAGTTCAATAATATTTACCCAATACATTAAATACAATTTATCAACATAAAACAAACAATACATATTTATACAAAGAACAAATAATTATACAAAGAAACACGTTTAGTAATATTTTATCAAATATTACTTATTAATCAACAATACATAAAAATTACAAATATAAAAATATGATATTCTATTATACTCATTGTCACAAACTAACAAAAAACAATAAAAAACATAAGGCAAGAGTAAGAACCGTACCAATCACAACCGCGAGCCAATCTTTATTGGGAGAAAGTAAAAAGGGTATGGATCCACGTATGATACTATATTTCCCGTTTTTCCCCAACTTTATACCCTAAAAAACTTTCTTACAGTAAAAGCGCATGAAGTATTGGCGCGAACATTTTCAGTTAATCAAAAGCCGAAGTCTATAAATTTTCGGTTGTCCAAAAACTGAAATCATGTTTTCGGTTTTTGAACAACCAAAACTATAATTTCGGTTGTGAAAACAATGAATTCCACGGTTTCGGATTTTGAACAATCGAAATTAGGTTTTCGGTTGTTGAACAACCGAAATTAGGTTTTCGATTGTTGAACAACCGAAATTATATTTTCGGTTTTTCAACACCCGAATTTCGGTTGTTGAACAACCGTAACTAGAGCAGGAAGGTTAAAAGACCTATTCCCGTTTTCGATTGTTGAAAAACCAAAATTGTTTTGATTTCGGTTTTTCAACACTCGAAAATGAGTAAAATCGTCTTTTTTAAAAAATCTCGTTATGAAAGTGAAAAAACGGACATGGAGGTAATAACGGAAACTGAAAGGTGGATCTGTGATAACGCATAATATAATGAATATATACGTAATTTTCTCTAAATTTATTTATGAATTCAATTTTTATAAATTACTGTAGAAATTACAAGAACATCTTCAAATGTTCCCATATTTGCTCCAAATTATTGCAAAGCAGAGGTTGTATATCTTCAAATGTATTTTGGTTGTAATAAGCTCCATTTCAAACTTTGTATTCATATCCTTGATGATTGTAAGCTCTCTTTCTTTCAATGAAATGAATGGATGGTTAACAGACATCCAAATAGGAAAATGTTTCAGTATTCACATATTTTTACAAAAAAATGAAAGTGCATAATGCACCATTCCCATTTTTTTAGAAATAAAAAAAAAGCTATTTTTTGTTATTTTTGGAAATTTTTAAATTTTTGGGGGCTGAAACCTGCCGATCTGCCTAATTCTTAGATGATTGTCGGTCTGCCAATCTGACACAGTATTTAGAGCTGCCAATCAGGATAGCTGATCCATTTTTTCAAACCTTGGTTGTAACTATACATGCGGACATAACTATACAAAATAGTAAGTAGCTTCTATCTCTTTTATGGGTGTCGTTGGCATACAGACACCTCCGTAGGACTAGAGGTAAGGTGCCCTTCAAATTTTATCATGGTATATAATTTTGGTGTAAAATGTCATTAGGATTATCTCAAAATCTATTTTTATATCTAATTATAAAATTTTAAATTTCAAAAATAGTTAAAATCAAGTAGATCTATAAGCATATGAAAATATTGAAAATGGACGGTGTAGATAATATGTTGTAAAATGCACTATTTTCGAGACTTAAAATCTTTTTATTTTTCATAGTCATACATCTTGATGTCGAGATGATCAATCAAAGGGTTTTTAAACATTAAAACTACCTTTTACGATGGATTTTTGAGAGGCATCCGTAGTTCTACACGGTAAGGTAGCATCCTCATATAAACTTTTTCCCTCTTTTATTTGTGTTAATAAAAAAAGTATGCACATTCATGTCCTTTTATTTTCTTATTTTTTCATAAATACCCTAGTTGGTAACTCCATCTTCCCAAGTCTCCCCCAGCCCCAGCCCCACCCCGCCCCGCCCCTCCCCGCCCTACCATAATTAATGGTTATGGTAAGTTCGGGACTTCAAGATTTGGACTAACTAAATTGTGAACTATTCAGTTTGATGCTAGAAGTTTCGAACCTGTTATCAAGACAAAAGATTAAGTCTCGATGGCTCAAAGCTTGAATTTCCAAATTGATTCAAAACTTCACTTTTAGAACATCAAGGTCCGAATTAATTAGTTTATGAATTAGTTGGTTTAGATCTTGAAGCTGCAATCCGGCCACTAAATAAATAAATAAAAATATCCCATTTCAAAACGAACTTATGGTTTTGGAAAAATAGAAAACAAGAGAAAAAGAACATAAATGTAAAATATTGAACATAAAAAAAAAATTTAAATTAATAAATTGATTCAATAAACCACAAAAAAGATATTAGCTTGAAATTTCAAAAATATAATCAGACATGCATTTTCATTGCCTCAATAAAACTAGTAAGATTCTTCCTAGAAGTTCCCTCAGTAACACTATAAATGGCCTGCTCCTTGAGCTTGAGAGCCCTCTCCCTGATTGCTTGATCACCCAACAATTCCTCTACCTTGCCTCTTATCTCTTCCTTGGAGAAGAACCCATCCTTGTTACCCTCCAACTCCAACCCAACCTTCCATATATCCACTATGTAACTCTTATTAAGAAATTGGTCAACAAATTTAGGCCAACATATTAAAGGCACACCATTGCTCACCCCTTCAATAGTTGAGTTCCACCCACAATGGGTCACAAAACAAGCTATAGAAGGATGTGTCAACACTTCCCTTTGTGGGCACCACCCCACCACCTTGCCATGGACCTCCATCCTATCCAAGAACCCCTCCAGGTAGGCTACCCCTGCCTTATCGATGAGGTCCGGCCGGGCCACCCACAGGAATGGCCTGCCTAAGTTCTCAAGGGCGAGAGCGAGCTCGTGAAGTTGGCATTTGTCGAAGAGGGTGAGGCTCCCAAAGGATACATAGATGACTGAACATTCAGGTTGCTTGTTGAGCCACTCAAGACAGGTTTCATCCTCTGTCCAAAGTGAAGTTGGTTGGCCATGGTGGTTGCTTTGGAGTAGAGGACCAATTGGCAGGAGATTAGGGAATGAGTCGAAGGTTGCAGCTTCGAGTTCGTAGAAGGAGTTGCAGAGTACCCATTCTACTCCTTCAAGATTCTTCATGAATTGGCGAATGTATCTGTAAATGAACTTCTGTACCATGGTGTCACCGACACAAAGCCATGGGAAGTGACTTGGGTCGATGAGGGGTGTGTTTGGGGTGAGTTGGATCATGCTTCTGTTGTGCAATAAACCTATAATTGCAGAAATCTTGTCATCCCTGAGCATCATTCTGTTTCTTTTTCCAATATTAGGGCCTAAAAGAACCTGCTTGAGGCCATCAAGTGGACGCTTAAAGTCCAAGACATTGTTCCCTTTATATGTGTAGAAAAATTCCATATTTACAGTAAAAAATAAAATTTTTGAAATAATTCAATTGTATTTATATTATGGGATTGTATATCATGAGACCATTTATCTTTAGTACAAGGAGGTCACAATCATTTATAACCATCCGATGTGAAATCTGGTAGCTTGGATGTATTATAAAGTTCAAAACAAAATCTTTTGAACTTTGAGCACGATCAATAGAATAAATACAGCCTCCCAATTTCACATCCGATGGTCAAAATCAATTACGACAACGACGTTAAATTAAAAACAAATGGTCTCATTGTGCACTTTTCTTTATATTATTAACGCATAACTATGGTACATTATATGATTATATGCATGCATAATCGAAGAAATGCAAGACAAAAAAAAAGAAGAAAAAAAAAAGAAGCAAAAGTTGTTGAAACAGTTATAGAACTTCTTGAACGGAACATAGGTGGGAGCCATCTTATCCAAGGAAAAAAACAAAGATGAAGTTGTTCATCTTCTTGTTCTTGTCGGATATCTATTGAAGGAAAAGCTATACATGGACCCAACGGTACATTGACCAATGAAAGAAAGGTCGAAAGGCAAAAAGAATGATGACATTGTAGGTGTTCAAGGTGGTAGGGTGCCACAACATGACGTTTTGGGTTTCCTTTTTACTTGATTCACATTCAGAGTCGGCCAATTATTCATGTACTCACAAGGGTTTAGGGAGAAACAATGGAAACTATTGTCCCAGACCGCTTGATTACATTATCATACAAGGATTGTCAAACGAGAATGCCCTTAGTGGCCATTGATTCACATTGCCAAACGGTGGACGTAGTCCCCGATGAGAGACATTCACCCTGGTGCAGTGAATCTCCCACGTGGTTAGTCGGAAATATACGGTGGATGCCCCTGCGGTCCATGATATACTCCTCCCACAAATAACAAAAAATTCAGGGGATTTTTATAGCTTTTGCTATGCCCACCCAAAATAGCGATGAGAAAACAAAAAATACTCGAGGGGGTTATGATATGACCCACATGTGAGCAAAAAAATGATGATATGTTTACACTCTGATCCGCGCCGATCTCTAGGTGAGATCAACTCAAGACTCAAAATTGAGTTAAATTTATAAAAAATTAGGTGAGATCAACTCAAGACTCAAAATTGAGTTAAATTTATAAAAAAAATGGAGAAGGTGGAGTTGATAAAATTATGTGCTCAAAAATATCGCAGATCTATATATCTGATCTTTTTCTAAGTCTAGTGGCAGCGCTAACTCCAAATCTGTATTTTGAACTTTAAAAAACTTCTTAAAAATTAACTACATTTAATAATAAATAAATTTTTAGAAAAGAATAAAATAAAACAAAGAATTAATGAATAAAATAAACTAAATTAAGCAGAAAAAGAAATACTTACCTCTAAGGACCCGAAACCCGGAGTTTTGGGCTTAGATCAAGCCGTTCTTCTGATTTGTGCCACCAAATCATTTTTGGATAAATTTGCTCGCCGGTATTGGTAGATCTAACGTTCTTTTACCTAGATCTAGAGTTCCTAGGGCAGGAGAAAAACTTAGGATTTTTAAATAGGGTCTACCTAAGCTATTTTGAGTTTGGAAGCGGATTTTCTTCATTTTTTAAGCGTTTTGGGATATCCTAAGGTAAAATCTGAATTTTGGGATTTTCTAAGAATTTTAGGGATTTTTTTGGATTTTTTTAATATTCTAAAAATTTCGTAAAGTTCTTTTTTTTCAATTTCGGATATTTTTGGGGTATTTTCCCTAATTTAGGGATTTTTCTCGTATTTTCTAAGGATTTTTGCATCTCGTAACTTTTTGAATGAATATAGAGGGGGTATGTATAGGCTTGAACTAAATATTTTTCTTAATTTTTTTGGATTTTTTTTTTTCAGATTTTTCCTCATTTATCTGATTTTTATTTGAATTATCCAAATTAAAGCTCCATTTTCTGTGCCATCGGACCACACATGGGTCCACCGGGCTGCATGACGCATCACGCGCAACACATGTCCAGCTTAAAGGGACTAAATTGTCATTCTATCAAATAATTTCCCCCAGGTTTTAACTTTATAATTATAAGTCTGTTAGAAAGCTTATGACCTCTTCTATAATTTGAAACCAAATTTGGTTAAATTTGAGATATTTTAAGGGAGATTACAAGGCTAGAACTTTAAGGTCTTAATTTCAGGTTTTTGGATGTTTGATCAGTGTTCGGGTCAGTTTTATGGGTTTACAAGCTCATGGGTGTCTAAGGTGACTATGTGAAAGTACTAGGATATATTTTGGGTAGTTTCGAGATAATTCTACTGAGTTTGGGTTAGCTATAGTCTATTAGGGTTTGTATGGTCCTTTGAACTTAGAATCAAGGTTTTTAGGAATCTCCTCAGCCAGAATTTCAAAGACGATGACTGCAACCATGCAATCAACTAGTTGGATGGTGATGGAGAGAGAAAGAAAGGTCCATCACCGTCCACACCACTAATGGGAACATGATGTTTCATGGGGCTGCAAGGACCATACGGATCGTGTTAATCGGGCCTAATATTTAGTGGCTAGAATTTCAATTCCCCTCCCATGAACATAGGTGCATATCAGTACTTGCAAACAAGTTAGGTCAAGGGCCTGAATCCACCACTAACTGACCCGAGCTGACACTCCAACATGGCCAAATCTCTAGGTAAAATACAAGAGGGACCAGTGTTGAAGACCACTACTAAGGCGAGTACTCGGCCCCTGTCTGATATGAATACTCGGTCCGAGTAATGCTGAGTATTGTAAAAATAAAAAATTCATAAAAACAAAAAGTATTTGAAAGTAAGATTATGCAAAACATTTCAAAATGAGGTTACAAAAGCAATAAAAAAATATATTTTTTAAAAAACAACTTGTGAGTTGGAATATCGGTGAAATAATGCAAAAAAGATGGCAAAATATAAAAATAAGTATTTATGGCCAAAACACTTTCCAATATTTGCCAAAAATGCCATAAACATATCACAAATAAATTTTTTATTTTTTGGGATTTTATAGTTTTAAAATTTTTGAATATCCCGAGTGGGACACCCAACTCAGGGTAACTCAGCTTGCTAGGGTGACGAGCCCAAGTACTCAGCCCGATCAGCACTGGGACCGAGTAGTCAAACACTGCTAGGGACTAGGACTCAATAAGACTAGTTTGAGTTTCAGTGCTTTTCATTCAGACCCAATGCTCTGCCAAATAATTTTGGCAAGTCTGAACTTGGGTCACCGATTTTTTAAAAACAATAGCAAAATCAGGATATTGAGTCAATCCCCCTAGAGAAAGGAAAAAAGAGCACACACCGTTTTCATCTAAGACCCCATTTCGGACCAGCTCTGGGAGCTTGAGCTGCACTGTCAGGCACCCAGCAGCCGCAGCCCAGAATGCGGTTCGAGCAATGCCGAGCCTCTTGGCTACGTCCAGTGCCCACCCCATGTTCACATCAGCCACTACACAGTGTAGCTCAAGCCCTTGTACATTTGTGATGTCATCTATGAGCTTTTCCAGTGCATGGGGCATCGAGCTTAGCATGGACTCCCAGAGTTGAATGAGTTGGTTCCGGTCTGCACCAGGCTCAAGCCCATCTGGTATGGAGACTAGCCGGATGGGTCCGGTGCCATTGCCTGGCTGATCTTGGGGATGGCCATTTGCGGCTTCCAGAATACGCTTGTGGAAGTAATCGGTGTTGACGAATGTGACGGCGAAGCCATGCTCGACCATGCGGCGCGAGAACTCCATCATGGGTATAATGTGGCCTTGGGCCGGGTAGCTGATGACCAGAGCATGAGGCTTGCCCATCTCTCTCTCCTTTGATGTGTGTGAGTATAGTGTTTGATATCTCTCTGCAGAAACCCTCTCTCTCTACCAATCTACATAGCATTCTATCTAAATACTTTTTTGTTATTGTTTTATAAGAAATACAATGGATATGATTTTAAGAGCCAAATAAATATTTGAAAGATTCCAAAGCCGGATGATAACAACGAAGTTCAGTGAGTAGATTCAAAGCCGGATGACAACATGGAAGTTTAGTAAGTAGATTCATGGAAAAGGACAAGAGTAAGAAAACTAGACAAACATCGTTACTCATTCCACCCAGCCATACACTAAAGCCAAATGATTATATACTCCCAGAGGAGCATATCTTTTATTTATTAATTTATTTTTATATTTATTTTATCTTTTTTTTTTTTTGATGATATGTTAAGAGTGAGAACGAAGAGTGGGACGTTATGTATATCTTTCATTCACTTCTTGTGTAGGTAAAATTTAGAGACCCAGATTTTAGGAACGTAAACCTTAGTGACGGATCTTAGAAAAAAGAGGAAATGAAAAATAAAAAGAAAAGAATATTAAAGAAACTATATTAGCCTAAAAGGCGTATTTTACAAAGAGACCAATCATCTTTTGTACACGGAGGTCGCAATCATTCTTGTTACTTAAATTTCAAAATGGGTGGTGGTAAGTGTGCCGTTTAACAGACAAAAAGCTCCAAAAAAAAAAAATTTCTCGGACTTTGTGACTTACCCCAAACCATCCAATACATATAATGAGTAGAAATAATTGTGACCTCCATGTACAAAAGATAAATGGTAGACAAATCTTATATAATCATATCCTAAAATCGAAAAAATTTTTAAATTTCCAAACTCTTACTTAAAAACTCAACATATTTTGTTCTTTCCTTTTATATCAGTACACATATAGTGATTTACAGTGGATCCCTCCACTTCTTTTCCTCGAGGGAATAAGTCTTTAGTTTGATCCCGCAAGAGTTTGCTATAACATCTCAAGACAGTTTAATGTGCACGGCTCTGCACAAGAGACAAGGGCATTTAGGCGTTGGAATATCCGATGTGCCTACAAAGTTACAATGCTCTTTAGTCTTCTACCCATTGGCTTTACCTTTCATTAGGGCTATATATCATTCTTTTGAGCACTCCAAGTGCATAGAAAAGGGAAATTTTGGCTCCTAAGACATATGAAACCCAACAATACCCTAGAGACATAAATTGTATTCCCCCTTACACAGACAAAGAGGGAGAAAGACTTAACACTTCCATTTGCATATACACAAAGGAAGGGTGAGAGAGAGAGAGAATAATATCATTTTTACATGCACACACAGGTGAGAGAAAGAAAGGGTGTGCTTTCAACTTGGGTTGCGGTTTGCATAAAGCATCAATCTTTATTTGTAGAAGTAAGATTGTAGCGTTTTACATCACCATCTGTTTCAAAAAAGAAAAAAAATAAAATAAAATAAAATAAATTTAAGGGAGATACTAACACTACCATCTACATACACAAAGTTGTGCGCGTGTACGGGTTGACTGAGAGAGAATCCAAAGCCATGGGTGTGCCACATGCACTAGTGATCCCCTACCCAGCACAAGGGCACGTCATACCGATGATGCAGCTCTCGCGCCGCATGGTCGAACACGGCTTCATTGTCACCTTCGTCAACACTGACTTCAACCACAAGCGCGTGCTTGAAGCTGCCTTGAAAGCCCATTCCCAAAGCCATCCCAACAAAGGCACCGGACCCATCAGACTTGTGTCCATACCAGATGGTCTCAAACCCGATGCAGACCGCAACCAACTTGGTGTGCGAGTCCATAATAAGCTCAATGCCTAATGCACTAGAAACGCTCATAAAGGAGATCAATGGCTTAGAAGGGGATAGTGTCACATGCGTCGTGGCTGATGTGAGCACGGGGTGGGCACTTGATGTCGCCAAGAAGCTCGGCATACCAAGGGCAGCATTCTAGCCGGCGGCTGCGGGGTGCTTCACAGTGTTTCTCAGGTTGCAGGAATTGATCCAAAAAGGAGTGATTACCTAAGAGGGTGATTTTTCTCCTCCCTTTTTCTTTTCATTTTGTCCTTCACTTCTCTTTTTTTCTTACTCGTGACTTCTCCTCAATAGCCATTTACCAAATATTGGTCACTTAACGTTAATAGATATTATAGGAGCGGAACATATACAATACGACCATTTCCTTTCTATGCAAGAAGGTCACAATCACCGTTAGTTATAAACTGTGAAATTGGACAGCTGAGGGTGTGCATTGGACAACACAAAGTCCGAGAAAATTTCTCTTGATCTTTGTGCAGAGATATGACACACCTCTAGCTACCCTGTTTGCAAGGAATAATTGTGACATTCTTTTACCATAGGTAATTCCCGCCCCCCCCCCCCCAAAAAAAAAAACAAAAAAGATGGTGATCTATCGACGTAATCCAGGATTATGAAAGTTATAGTATAGAGGAGTGATTACCTGAATACTGGTCTTAAATGGTTCCCACTAGCCAATGCATTTCTAGGTGTGGGAATCAATTAGAATTTAAAAAAAAAGTAGAAAAATTTGGTTTTAAAACCAGATAATATCATATTAACATGTCCTTTTTGTAAGTCAGCTGCAGGATTTGAACTCAAGACAGAGAATTGCAATCATCAGCACCCTTAGGAACCCTAAAGGCATATATAGACTGATGTACTTTTTGGTTTGAATTAACAATGGATCACAAGAAATTATAGCAAAAATGAAATTTTACCTGCCCGATTCTGATCAAGAGTGACCTCAAGCATTCATTCCCATGGATGGTCGAACAAAAAAGATGAGGGAGTGAGCGTTGTGTTCAAGCAACTACAGGGATGTACTCCACTCCTCGATTGGACCGCCCATGGAAATGGACGATCTAGATGAGCTGATTTCATAAAAAGTCATTCAAGCTGGACTGTTGTATTTGTTTCACCTATGACAACGGGAATAGGAAGTATGTAGTATGATTTATGAGGTCATGATAACAATATGACTCTGTGGGTTATCACCATCCAATCAAATAGGTTGCACAGTCATGGAGGGAGAGTGAGACATACAGATGACTAAATGACCTGTTTTGTGGGACCTTAACTTGTTCCATCACCGCCCAACCCATTGACCGAGACAGTGATAACCGCCAGGTCTTATTGTTATCATGAACATATCGATCATGGGCCTGTATGAAATGTGTCAAGACAACAACTCACAGCATCAGTGTCGATATGATTCACAACTTCACAAGACAAATGAGGGGAAAATTTTTATCAAGATACGGATCATCTCCATCATTGGTCATAAGCCTCCTAAGATAGTAATGTTATCACTCACATTTTTTGTAGGACTGGGTTTCATATGAGCATTCCTCAAGAGGCCGATATCTGATACAAGCAAATAACATTTGTAATAGTATTTTAAGTACAGTAATTGGTCAGTTTCATTGTGACAGGTGAATTGCTGGACACCCATATGGTCCAATTCTCTCCAAAGATGCCCCTCATGGACCCCAGACACTTCGCATGGCTCTGTATCGGCGATACTGCTGAAAACAAGGCCATCTTTCGACACTCAAATGTGTGCATTAAGGGCCTCGAAGGTGTAGAATGGCTCATATGCAACTCATTCTATGAAATCGAATCGCCTACCTATGACACCTTCCCGAACATCCGCCCAATCGGTCCACTTGTTATAGGTAGCCAGCCTACAGAAACAAAACCAACTTCTTTTTGAACAGAGGATAAGACGTCTCGAGTGGCTCGACCAGCAACTTAACAATTCAGTCATATACATATCATTCGGAAGTTTCACGATCTTCAATGAGCGCCAATTTCTCGAGCTTGCGCTTGCACTGGAGAACTTGGGTAGGCCATTCCTATAGGTACCTCGCCCTGACCATGTTGAGAAGTCTGGAACGGGTTACCCTGAGGGGTTCTTTGGTAGGGTGGCTGCCTACGGGAAGGTCGTGGGTTGGTGCCCACAAAAGAAGGTGTTGGCACATCCTTCTATAGCTTGTTTTGTGACCCACTGTGGTTGGAACTCGACTCTTGAGGGGCTTAACAATGGTGTGCCTTTCATATGTTGGCCTTATTTCGCGGACCAGTTCTTGAACCAGACTTACATTGTGGATATATGGAAGGTTGGGGTGGGGTTGAAGGCGAATGAGGATGGGATATTCTCCAAGGAAGAGATAAAGAGCAAAGTAGAGGAAATGCTGGGTGATGAAGGAATAAGAGAGAGAATACTGAAACTCAAGGAGGAAGCCATTAGTAGTGTCACTGAGGGATCTTCAGTGGAGAATCTCCTTGGTTTTATGGAAGCCATGAAAGGAAAATCATAATGTAGGGAACCTCTCTCTTGGAGAACTGGATGCCCCATTATCGAGAATCCTGTAATTGATATCATTACATAATTCATGTAAAGCTTTTGCAAAAGAGACAGATTATGTCCGCGAAATAGCAGATCTAGATTAGAAACAGATCAATAGATCATCCGAACACGTTTGTTTGTTTTCTGTTGTCATGAATGAAAAGAAAAAAGCCTTGCCAATTCCTTATGCCAATCCTTCTACTCATTCGTTCATTTAAGATTCTCCATTTAATTAAATTGAAATTGCTTTCAATACATGTTTAGGTTGGTAGGCAAGGTTTTAACAAAAATATCGATGACCTGATCGTCCCTTTGGATTTACGATCCGGTTCGGTGGATCAGCGATCCGGTCTACCAAACTTAAAATTTTAAAAATTAAGTGAGGCTAGTTCTCTGATAGAATGGCCGGTTATTACAGGAACCAAATAGAACTGGCAAAAATCGGCCCTTGCCGTATGTTTTTAGTCATTTAAAAAAAAGTAAAAACAATTAGTGGGGCCAATTTTGACTGATTCTACAACAAAACCGTCCGATTTGTCAAAAAAACCGGCCAGTTCATTGGGGGAACCAGCATATTTTACAGGATTCGGTACGACTTGATTGATTCCAGATACGGATCAACTAGTTCCAATCCCCATCACCGATTTCTCAAACATTGTTGGTATGTATTCAATCTATTTGGATTATAAAGAGTCACTGTCCTTTGAATGTACACCAGCAAAAGAAAGAATGAGGCCGCATTCATTTCTTCAACTTGGCACGTGGGAAGGGCTTACTCTCCTATAAATAGTCACGTGTAGTAGGGAATGAGTTCATGCAATGCAATGGTTGAACAGTCCAAATATCGTGAAACCATCTTTAAAAATCATGTTAGAGCGTGTTTGAAATTATTTTTTAAGTATACACGTGGTAAATCTAAAAATAATTCAAATTAACAGTCCAAATATTTTCTTAATAGAATTATTGTTTTTAATTTTTAAAATATATTTATTTTTTCATATTCATGATCTCTGATATTAGAGATTACATATCCTTAAAACTTAAGTCCAAAAATCCATCTTAAAAAAAAATAATTTAAGAGGTGGCTCATTTCTACATGGACTCATAAAAACCGTGTCCCATTTTTAATAGCTTGTAATTTTTATATAAATTTCCTCACCAGTACTATCAATATCATCCTGACTTATTCAATGAATTTATGACTTTCACCGTTCTCATACATTTCATATGCATTTAATATAACTTTAAAGTGGTTAAGTTCTTTATGACAAAATATATAATACTACTCTTTCGAAAAATTTAAAACTTATTTTTTGTTGTAAAAACCTAGAAAGGGTAAAATTGATATTTTGCAAATTAATAAAGACTTGGTCTTAACTGGATCCACGTGGGGGGCAAAGGGCCCAACTCCCACACGTGTGGGCCACAAGGGCTACATGGTGGACACTAAGTGGGATGCCACTATTTGAATTTAAAATATTTATTTTTAGGAGCCTTATTTGGATTAGGGTTCTGACTTGGACTAGGACTCTTACTCTGATCAAAATTCTAAGAAAAATGGAAGTTCTAATTGTAATAGGAGTGCTATGTGGATTAGGATTCCTACTTGGACTTGGACTCCTACTTCGATCAGATTTTTTTTTTTTAGACCAACATCAATAATTTTATTCAAATTACGAAAAAGATATTACATCATCAAAAACTAAAAGAGAAGAGAAAGAACTGCCCCCTTTTGCAAGGCAATCGGCTACATCATTAGTCTATACATAAACATGGGCAAAAGACACCACTTCATTAGCAACCAAATCCATAACCTCAAACCATAGGGATCATAACTCCCAAGGCACTCTCTGCTCCTTATTACACCATCTAGTAACATTTAAAGTGATACTTTCAAAGGTGCATTTATGGCCTTATACCTCTCAATGAAAATTTTCAATCCACACAACAATGCACTTAGTTCAGCATAATTATATGTAGCAATACCAATAGGACCTACATAAGAAAAAATAATATTCCCAAAGCAGTTGCGCAAAATACCTCCTATACCTGCTAATCTCAGGTTGCCCATCGAACTCCCATCAAAGTTTAGCTTAAAACTATCTACATTCGGTGCCATCCTTATACTCCTCGCCCTCGAACGACTAAAGCCAAGAAAGAATAAAATATATAGATTGACAATCACATCCACCTTAGATAATCCCCATTCTTCTTTATTCACCGAAAGCCATGACCAAATCGAACATTTACACACACGAATTAATTTTTCAAAAGAGCAAACCTCACCATCAAAAGTTCTCCTATTTCGTTCCCTCCAAATCTCCTATAAAATCACTCCAATAGAAATTTTCTATACTAGTCTCCCTGTTTTCAGTAAGAATGGTGCTTTCAAATATGACACCAGATCCCCAACCCTTTGTGGAAGTGGCATCTGAACCCCTACCATCTCAAAGAGCCAGAACCAAAATCTAGCTGTGAAAGGACAATGAATAAAAAGATGGGACCCAGACTCTCCATCGGCCTTACACAATAGACGAGCATTAAGTAATATTTTCCCTCTTTTAGTCAAATTATCTATAGTTAGAACTCTATCTTGCGTCGCCAACCATATGAACAATTGCACCTTATGAGGGATTGGCCATTTCCATATGTATGCAATATCTGGTTGTGAACATCTTCATCTATCATGGAATACTCCATTCTTTTCTATCTCCCAAATTAGTTCATCCTCATCATTATGTGAAATATATATTTTGTCCAACATTTCCATCAGTTGACACCATTGAGCCAACAGAGCATTATTAACCCGACTGTATGCCACAAAAATGTCTCACCTTTCCACTGCATCGCTTATTAATAAATCAGACCTTGCCACCAAATTGAAAAGATCAGGAAACCTTGATTTCAATGGATAGTCTCCCAGCCACTTATGATGCCAACAGAAAACTTGAGCTCCACTCGCCACATTTCATCGAAAGTATCTTGAAATCATAGATCTACAACTCAATATAATTCTCCACAAGGGTGAAACATTATTTCATCTACCACCTCCTAACCACAAAAGTGATTTGTCTAAACCATATTTCGCACACAACACCCTATACCACAAATGGTCCTTCAAATAAATGTTGCGCCACCACCATTTACATAAAAGTACTTGGTTAAAAATTCTAGTCCTTGGAATACCCAAACCTCCTTCTCTTTTTGGAATGCAAATTCTATCACACTTTAACCAATGGTATTTCCAATTTTCTCCATAGCTGCCCCACAGAAAGTCCCTCATCATCTTTTCAATTTTTTTGCTACTGAATTTGGGATAGAGTTTATCGACATTTGATAAACAGGGTGATTCGCCAAACATGAGCGAAGCAAAGTCACTCTTCCTCCTAGAGATAAGTATTTAGGCTTCCATAATCAAGCTTCAACTGAACCTTCTCCAAAACTGTATCCCATACTGAAATAGATAACCTTGAATCTGAAATGGGAATGCCAAGATATATGATGGGAAAGGTTCTCACTTTACATCCCAATGCATTAGCTAGACTCTTTGCTAAAGCAGTAGAACAATTAATACCAATCAGGGAAGATTTTTTTAAAATTCACTTTCAATCCCAAAGTTACCTCACAACACTCCATGAATCTTGCGATACCCCTCACCTGCTGAATGTCTGCATTACAAAAAATTAAAATATCGTCTGCATATTGCAGATGAGAGATTGTAATATCTGAATTTACGATATTGAACCTCGAAAAGTATCCAGCCCTTTCCACCTTAGTGGCATCAAGCTAAAACACTCACCATAGATAGTAAACAGAAAAGGTGAGAGTGGGTCATCTTATCACAATCCTCTTGACACCTTAAAGAACCCAATGGAGCTGCCTTTATAGAGAACAGAGAAATGGGCTGAAAAAAGACAACCCCAAATCCAACTACACCACCTATTTCCAGAACCCAATTGTAGGGTCCTCGTGAACCCCTTAGCTTGTGAAACCGAAAATCCCAAACGCCGGATCCCACCCAAGATCATGTACAGTATTGACTAAATGTGAAGTAGATGAATACAACTATAAATCGAGTTCGATAAATAAAGCAAATATAAAAAGCACACCATAACAACACACGATTTACGCGGTTCACCCCGTAAGAATACATCTACAGCCTTGGCAACTAAAAATCCACTATCACAATTAATTACAGTTTCGAGTTACAATAGATAATACTTATCTCTAAGCATCGGTAAAAAACCATCACCGATATTCCATTCTAAACCCGCTCTCTCGACCGAGCAATACCATCGATCAACATCTTTCCCACCGCAATACCGCTACCGAAAAGATAACCTCGAGAGCAATATAGAAATTTTCTCTATCTAGAAGTAGAAGTTAATCAACTCAAAACTAATCTACTATCACAATAAATATTACAGTTTTGAGTTACAAGAGATAATACTTATCTGTAAACATCGATAAAAACCATCACCGATCTTTCCTTCTAAACCCGCTCTCCCGACCGCGCAACACCGTCAATCAACCTCTTTCCCACCACAATACCGCTACCGAAAAGATAACCTCGAGAGCATTATAGAGATTTTCTCTCTTTATAAGTGGAAGTTAACCAACTCAAAACTCATGGAAATACTGCCTCTCTCTCGAAGGCCATGTTTCTCTCTCCTGGAGACCCATCTCCATATTGGATATCCATTCTCATAACCCCCAAATGGGTGACCCTCGAAAGGATGGGTATTATGTCCGCATTCACTCTTTTATAAAAAAATCACTTTCTTGCTTCCTAAGAAAGTTATTTTTTTTACTTCCCATAATACCCTAATATTTAGAAGAAAATATAGGTATGGTGATTTAGCTATCACCAAACCCAACAATCTCCACCGTGATAGCAAAATCATCATAATTGTCTTAACAACCTTCATTTAATAGATTTTTTGATTTCTTCGTACTTGCCTCCATTGTGAAATTTCACAAACACTATTTCTCCACCTCAAACCATGGATATTTCTTGATTTCTTCTCACTTTCTTCCATTGTGAAATTTTCACAAACACTTTGCCTTCATATTTCTCCACCTCAAACCATGTATCTATCAAACTCCATCATTCATCATTTTCTTAATATAAGCCTTAGCTCCGTACACACCTTATGCTATGATACCAATTTTTAAAAACAAAAAGCAATCCACAAAAACAAGAAAGAAGAAAGCCAACACAAAAAAAATGAAACAATCAACCACAATGTAAAGATATATGTGGTTCAGCAATGTGCCTACGTCCACGGGAGATGAGAGCTTCTTTACTGGCACTGGAGAATATGGTTACAATAGCGCTTTTCCTCACGTCTCTCTGTTATCTCTGATTACAAAGAGATCTGCATTTTTCCCTTTCATGTCATCGTGGTAGCAAACCCTAGAACGTGGAATAACCTAGTAGGCTCTGATATCGAATGTTGTGAGCGCGGAAGCAATAAACCCGATGGGTCAATATTTGGCAAATACAGTATGAGAAATAAAGTATGAAACCCACAAATATATTATGTGGTTCACCCCAAAAAGGCTATATCTATAGGCATGACAAACTGAAATCCACTATATCAATGAAAGTTACTTCAAAGATTTTGGAACAAACCTCGACAAAAACATAAGTCGAGCAAACCCTTTTAAACCACTCTCACTTCTTTCTCTTTACTTCTGGCAATATCGATAACACTAGAAAGAGACATGAGAGCAACGAGAAACTGACTTTCTCTCTTATTAAAAGGGGAACAACCCAAAATCTAACCGTTTCTCTACATGAAACAAGCAAGCATCTCAATCTTCGGAAGTCCAAAAGAAACACCATCACAATATTTCTATCCAAATGAAGTTTTTTTCTCTCTATAAGGAAACTGCATCTTATTCATAGGAGGCTCTAGCTGCCTCTCTCTCTCCAAAAGAACCACTATTCTTATATGGTGACCCAAATAGGGCACACGAATTCTCTGCACTTTCATCCCATATATATTAATTTTGGTGGATGTGAAACACTTGCACATTTAGGGCGTATTTGTTGGAAGTCCTGTGTTTGATAACAAAATATATTAGGGAAATTATAAAAAACAGACCTTAATTTTTGTTTAATTGGAAAAAAAACCTTCAATTTTATAAACCTCATCCATACTTTTTTTTTCTCAATTTTGACATTTTTACTAAAATAGCCTTCACAGTAGACCTATTACCGTAATGACTACCGCATTACAGTACTTTATGATATGGCTTTCATTGTAATATGGCTACCGTTAAGGCTATTTTAGTAAAAAACAATATAAAAACTTAAAAAAAAAAAAGTATAGACGAAGTTTATGAAAGTTGAAAGTATTTTTCCAATTAGATAGAAATTAAGGTATAGTTCTCATAGATTCTATATATATTAACAATGTAAGTATATAATATAATAAAGAGTTATGTTAAGGTGCTCACACTATATAGTATTTTACAATTGTACTCAATTAATTTTGAACACTTATATACTTTTGTTTTATAATACAATATATTTTTAGTAACGGTATTTTTGTTGTGACATCATCCACATAGGGGCATACTAATGGCATTTCATGATTCATGTGGGTGATGTCAACCGCTCCTAGATGATGTCACAGCCCTCTTAATGACCAAAAATATTTTTATTAAAAAATATTGTATTACAAAACAATGGTACATAAGCGTTCAATGCGTGAGCTCCCTAACCTATCCCAATATTAGTAGTATACGGTGTACATTATAATATAATATAGATATATATTAGTAGGGTGCAGTTTGTATAGAACCTAGGATCTAAACAATCAAATTAGAGCCTACCTTCAAATACTATCGAGAAATGTGGTTTCAGTACTGAAAATATTTGTAACAGCCTTAAAATTTATTTTCATCTTTATTTATAAAATTTAAAGCTTCAAAAACCGTGTCGATTGATAGATTATGAAAACTTGAAAATCTTGAAATTTAGCGGTTCAAAAATACGTTAGAAAATACATTATTTCTAAAACTTGAAATCCATTTTTTACTCATGTTCATGCATCTTGATGTCGAGATGATGAATTTGTGGATATTTGGGCATCAAAACAACCTCTTCTAATAAAATTTTTGATGTAGGCTCGAATTTGATTGTTTAGAGCCTCGGCTCTGTATAAACTTTTCCCAAATTGGTAGTATATAGTACACAATTTATATTATATATAATACGTAATATAATATAATACAAAATATAATGTAATATATAAACTAATATATAGCATATTATTATATTATTTAATATTATATAATATAGTATAAAATAAAATATTATATTATTTATATATTAAATATTATTATGATATAATTTATATATTAAATATATTATTTAATGTATATATAAAATATTATATAATATATATTATGTAAATATTTGACAGTGAATAGTAATCACAAACACTAATTGACAAAAACGTTTGGAGAGTTTAAGTTCCTAACCCCTCCGTCCATGAACTTAAACTTTCTCATTTTAAAAAGAAAAAGGAAACTTTGGGAAAGTATTAAGAACGTTTTCTTTCTAAACGTTTACTTTTCCTGCGCAGCCAAACGCAGAACTGTTATAGAACGTTATCTTTCTTAACGTTATCTTTCTTAAAGTTTTCTTTCCTGCAAAACAAGCACTACCTAAGGAAATTCTAAAAAGAATCTTACTAGTTTTATTAAGGCAATGAAAAGACAATTGTGACTACATTTTAGGAAATTCAAGCTAATATATTTTTTCAGTTTGTTGTATTAAAAAAATTTATTCTTAATATTTTACACTCACGTCCTTTTTATCTTTTTATCTATTTTTCTTAATGTCCTTAGTTCGAAACTAACGTATTTCTTTTTTAATCGAGTGGCCAATTTGCAACTTCAAGATTCGAACCTACTAATTCATAAAACTAATTAGTTCGGATCTCGAAATTATGATCTTGAAGTTTTGAATCAATTTGGAAATTCAAGTTCCGAATCGACAAAACTTAATCTTTTGTCTAGATAACCGGTTAAAAACTTCTAGTACCAAACTCGATAGTTCAAAATTTAGTTGGTTTAAATCTTGAAGTTTCGAACTAACCACAAGACTAAAAAAATAAATAAATCAAAATTTGGAGTTTCAAACCACGGTATTTATGGAAAAATAACAAAATAAAAAAAGACAATAGTGTACTTACTTTTTTAACAACACAATATAAAAGAGGTATTAGCTATTTCCTTTATATTTTGTTTTAGGTATGTCCGCATAGTCACAAGACACACAACTATCGTCATCAACATCTCGACTTTACTTGATTCAATAAAAAAATTTCTTTAGATTTTTTTTTAATGAGTCACACAATCCACGTATCTCTCATATTTTTAACTTCTAAGTCCTTTTTTTTTTTTCGGCAATTTTTTAGCATTTTTAAGCTTATGGAGGATTCAGGGAAATCCCTTAGGACTTACCCAAATTACTCAACTCAGGCAAGGGCCGAGTTCTGAACCGAAGACACGTTTCTTAACGTTGACTCAAATTACTTCTTATGTCGAAATATCTCTTTAAAATTTCCCTGTTGAAATTGTTGTGCGTAAAAGGTTGATTCTTGGCAAATAAAGTACGAGAAATAAAACATGAAACATATGCCACAATAATACAAAGATTTACGTAGTTCACCTAGGGCTATATCAACCGGCGAAATCTACTATACCAATAAAAGCTATATTATAGATTTTGTGACATAGAGTTACCAATCTAACCCTCGAAAACCCCAGTCGAGCAACACCACATGTCGTTCTTCCTTCTCTTTACTTCTAGCAACCATTACCGACAAGATAGAGAAGCGAAAGCAATAAAAACTGACTTTCTGTCTAACTAAAAAAAACCACCCAAAATTTCTAAAGGAACCTCTTCTCTACAGGACGAATTATTACAATATTTTTCTCCATAGGAAGCTCTCTTCTCTCTAAGGAGAAGCATTGCCTTTCAAACAAATGAAGCCCATGGTTCTCTCTAGAGGAAGCTATCTTTCCCATATGGTGACCTAAATAGGGCGCGCAAATTTTCATTCTCTTTGATCACATATATAAGATTAGGAATCCACACTAAATGAAAAACTTCATATAGAATTCACACATATCTAAAAATCAAAAGATATACCCAAGAGTTTTAATCGTTTTGGATTTCTATTTTCTTTAAAAAACTTATCAATATCAATTTGGATCCACATGATATGCGATTTTTTTATCTAGCTTATTGTGGATATGACCAAATCCAACCGAAATCTCTCTCTAATTCCTTGTCAAAATCTTTCTTTCTCTCTCTCTCTCATCGTTTACAAAAGTACTTGCCTTGACCTCATGGTAAAGTGCAATTAATTTGAGTAACAGGGAATTTGATTCCTCAAAGTAGAAAAAGATAACGTATTGAATGCAAAGTCCAAAGCTGAAAAACCATGAGAAGGTTGCTATCCCATGTTTATCATGCACAATAAAAATTGTTAATACCAAGATCACTTCAAAGGAATTAGTTTAAAACAAAAATCACAATTATTTTTTGGTGCATAGTTACAAATATCATACTAAATTGGTCAATAATCAGTCGGACTGCCAATCAATGTCTTGGATGATTTGGTTCAAATGAAAACCAGATTTGTCCAACAACAAGTTTAAATCAATTTTTGACAATTTTTAATGTATTGGATAAGTACAATTTGACCAATTAAACCAGTTAAACAGCTTCTTCTTCTTTTTTCCATTATATAATTTTTACTAGTTTTCTTTATTCTTTTTAAATTCGCTGTAACCGATTCAACCAATGGTCAAACCGGTTCGACCAGTGGTCCGGTGGCCACCCTAATCCTGATAACAATGATTTGGTGTGCTTCATGTGCATCCAAGAGGCATGTCGCAGCGGGTTCTGAACATCATCTAGACTACCACAATCATTAATATGCTAAATAATCAAAAACTAAAAGTGACTTATTCTGTATATATCCTTTTTGATACACCCATCATCATATTTACATTGTTTTTAAGCTTCAAAATCGTAAATATGAGGCAAGAATGAATTTGCAGCAATTTGAAATATATTTGGGAGTCCTCAAAACTCTTAGGACAGATATACAAATTGTCTCACTCACTAAATATTTTATTATTATTATTTATTTAAAAAATATAATCCATATAAGTTAGGAGACAAATTAATATTTGTGTGTCATCTTCGAGCTGGGGCCATGCTAATCTTCTCTGTATCATTCCAACTTTTTCGAATTCTTCCAAAGTGACAAGAGCCAGATTAATATTTTAAAGAACCAAGGCCGGATGATAATAACGAAGTTCAGTAAGTTGATTCAAAGCCGGATGATAACATTGAAGTTTAGTAAGTAGATTCATGGGAAAAGGACAAGAGTGAGAAAACTAGAAAAGCAAGACAAAACATCAATACTCCTCCACCCACGCCATACACTAACGCCAAAAGATTATATACTCTCGCAGGAGTATATCATTCGTTCACTTCTTGTCTTTTTCCTTTTTTTTCTTTTTTTTTTTCTGTTTTTATTCCTGTTCTTCTTATATGTTTACAGTGAGAATGGAGGGCGGGACGTTATCTATATCTTTCATTCACTTTTTTTAAGTAAAACTCATTGTAAATATATTTAGAATCCCAAATTTTAGGAATGTAAAGCTTAGTGACTAATCCCAACAAAAAGAGGAAAAGAGAAAAATATATATATTGAGAAAAGATGGGATTAGCCCACTAGCTCATATGAACACATGAGTCCAACGTCCCAGATTGATTCTGGACCAATCTGATGATCACGGATGTCCGGTAGTGTTTGAATTTTAGTTTTTTTTTTACAAATCCAAATCACTTAAAATTTTATGCGTAATAGGTGAAACTTTAAAAAATATCAAAAAAATATTTTACATGAAATAAATTTACCAAAATACCCTCGAAAAGCTTTAAGGGGTATTTTGGTCATTTTTTTCAAGAATAGTTTTTTAAATATTTTAATTAGGTGCGCCTTGATGAGAAGAACACATATCTAAAATTTCAAGTGATTTGGATTTGTAGAAAAATAAAATAAAATTCAAGCACTACTGGATATTGGTGATCGTCAGATCGGCCCAAATTTAATTTAGGACGTTGGGCTCATATCTTCATATGAGCTAGTGGGCTATATATATATATATATATATATATATATATATATAAGTTTTTAATAAGGTTGCAACCTTAAAATGTAAAATCACAGATGCTTAAAAATCTATCGGAAATGTTGTTTCAATGTTGAAAAAACCCTCTAATCGATCATCTCAACATTGATATGTATGAATATGAAAAAAAAAGTTTTTGAGTACCGAAAATAGTGTATCTTGCAATACATTATTTACACTGTCCATTTTCAAGATTTTCATATATTTATAGATCTACTTGATTTTAACCATTTTTGGATTTCAAAATTTTCTAATTAGGTATGAAAACAGATTTTAAGATAATACTAAGAATTTTTTACTATAAAATTACATGTTATGATAAAATTTT
>NW_006497450.1:1542738-1569245 GCF_000471905.2 Amborella trichopoda
TACGTAGTTACGGTTAAGTTTAAGGTAGTACATACGTAACGTTACGTTACGTTAACTTACGTCGTACGCGTCGTACGTAATACTTGTCTCCTCTCAACACACACCTCTCTCTCTCTCTCTCTCTCTCTCTCTCTCTCTCTCTCTCTCTCTAAAGACTCCCAGGCAGATAAAGACACTCTAGAGAGTGAAAGGGATCCGGTTTCTATGCGGTGCATATGTTGAAATACAGGTTTATTAATAAATCTATTTTTGAGATGGATATTTGGATTTAATTTTTAAAAATATGTAATTTCTAACATCGAGATCATTAATATGGAAAGAAATAAGTAAATTTTGAAACTAAAAATAATAATTCTAGCAAGAAAATAGTTTGACCGTTAGTTTCTACTGTTTTTAGATGAACACCTTCTTGCATCAATTTTTAAGATGGATGTTTTACACTTTCTAGACTACATATGTTGAAATACGGTCCAACCGGCATGAAACAATTTTTCTAAAATAAATACTATACTCATACACATCACATCAAAAGAAAGAGAAAGGAAAGAGGGAGAGATGGGCAAGCCCCATGCACCGGTAATCAGCTATCCAGCCCAAGGCCACATTATACCCAGGATGGAGTTCTCGAACCGCATGGTCAAACACGGCTTCACCATAACCTTCGTTAACACCGATTACAACCACAAGCATGTCCTGGAAGCGGCAAAAACCCATCCCCAAGATCCGCCGGGTGATGGCACTGGACCAGTCCGGCTAGTCTCTATACCTGATGGGCTCGTGCCTGGTGCACCTGGTGCAGACCGGAACCAACTCGGTCCACTTTTTTAGTCCATTCTCAGCTCGATGCCCCATGCTCTGGAAAAGCTCATAGATGACATCACAAATGTACAAGGGCTTGAGCTACACTGTGTAGTGGCTGGTGTGAGCATGGGGTGGGCACTCGACGTAGCCAAGAGGCTTGGCATTGCTCGAGCTGCAGTCTGGCCTGCGGCTACCGGGTGCCTAACAATGCACCTCAAGATCCCAGAGCTGGTCCAAAATGGGGTCTTATATGGTGCGTGTTCTTTTTCGTTTCTCTTGGGGAAGTGACACAATACCCTTATTTTGCTACTATGTTTAAAAAATCGTTGACCCAAGCTCGGACTTGCCAAAGTGACTAGGTAGGGTGTTGGATCTTAATGAAAATAACTAAAACTCAAGCAAGTCTTGTTGAGTTCTAGTCCCTAGTAGTGTTTGACCACTCGAGTGCCAAGTAGTCGGGCCGAGTACTCGGGCTCAGCAACTTGGCGAGCCCAAGTTATCCCTATTTGGGTGCCCACTCAGAGATAATTAAAAATATTCAACAAAAAAAAAACTTGAAAAATAAGAATTTATTTGTGTTATACTAATTTTATGTTTTTTATTATTTTGACAAAGACGGGAAAGTGTTTTGAATCTTTTGATCATAAATACTTTTTTTTATACTTTTTTTTTTTCTGAATTATTTCAACAATACCCCTCGTCACAAGTTGATTTTATGAAAATATATTGTTTTACTATTTTTTTTAACTTCATTTTGAAGTCGTTTCTTAATTTTATTTTAGACATACATTTTTTATCTTATAAGATTTTTTATTTTTAAATATTTTTTTAGTTGCTACAGTACTCAGCACTACTCGAGCCCAATTGTCACCTCGAGTAGAGATCTCCAACACTGGTCCCTAGTGTATTTTACCTACGCCATGTTGGACTGTCAACTCAGGTGCGTCAGTGGTTAATTCGGGGCCCTGGACCGTCGTGAATCTGAGCCCAATCACTTGTTTCCAAACAATGATATGGACCAATGTTCATGGATGGGGAATTGAAATTCTAGCAGTAAATTTTGGCCCGAACAACACGATCCATGTGGTCCTTGTAGCCCCATGAAATATCACCTTCCCATTGGTGGCTTGGAAGCTGATAGAAGGGAGTGCCTCCTTCCATCACCATCCAATCAGTTGATTGAATGGTGATAAACCACATGACCATCATTTTTATGTATAGATATGGGTCATATCATATTTCCCTTTGAGTAGTTTTTGCTTTCTCATCGCTATTTTGGGTGGGTATAGGAAAAGTCATGAAAATCCCCTGGATTTTTCGTTATATCATGGATCGTTGGGCATGCACTGTCTATTTTCCGACTAACGATGAGGGAGATTAACTGCACCAAGGTGAATGCCTCTCATTAGGGACTAGGTCCACCGTTTGGCGATGGCAATCAATACCCCACTAAGGGCATTCTCGTCTGACGCCCTCGTATAATGTACTCATGTTGTGTGGGATAATGGTTTTTGTTGTTTCTCCCTTTTAAATGTGAATCACCTAGAAATGAAACTCAAAACGTCATGTTGTGGCACCTTGCCACCCTGAACACCCACACCGTCATGATTCTTGTTGTTTTTCAACCTTTTCTCCATTAGTCAAGGTGCCATTGGGTCCTTGTAAAGCCTTTCCTTCAATATATTTCTGATCAGATCAAGAAGATGAAACACCTTACCTTTGTTTTTTTCCTCTGGCTCCCACCTATGTTCAAAACGTTTTCGAAATTTTTAGGTTTATGGCGCAACAGAAGCATGATCCAACTCGCCCCAAACGCACCCCTCATCGACCCGAGTCACTTCCCATGGCTTTGCATCGGTGACACCACGGAGCAGAAGGCCATCTATAGATACTTTTGCCAATTAATCTATAGCCTTGAAGGAGTAGAATGGGCACTATGCAACTCCTACGAACTCGAAGCTACAGCCTTCGACTCATTCCTTAATCTCTTGCCAATTGGTCCTCTACTCCCAAGCAGCCACCATGGCTAACCACCTTCACTTTGGACAGAGGATGAAACCTATCTTGAGTGGCTCAACAAACAGGTTGAACTTTCAGTCATCTATGTTGGATTTGGTGCTATCCAAAATCACGAACATAAGCAAAACCCATATTATGTGAGATTAAGATTGATATTGATATTGATAAGTTCTCTGAAGGAAATAGAAATCCAAAAATAATTAGGACTCTTGAATATATCTCCTAATCTTTTGAGTTATATGTACTATCAATTGGAAGTTTCCTCTTTAGTATGAATTCCTAATCTTTATATATATGAAATGAAAGTATAGGGAATTTTCATATGCCGTATTTGGGTCACCATATAGAAATAGCGGTTCCTCTAAAGAAAGAGGGAGGCAGAGCCTCCTATGCATAAAATGCAATTTCGTCTTAGAGAAGAGAGCTTCCTATGGAGAAAAACATTGTGATGTGCCTCCTATAGACTCTTGGAGATTGAGAGACTATGTGCCTCCTGTAGACTCCTGGAGATTAAGAGGCTTGTTCCTGGAGATTGAGAGGCTTGTTTCTTTTAGACTCCTGGAGATTGAGAGGCTTGTTTCTTTTAGAGAAGCGGCTGCCATTGAGATTTTGGGTGGTTTCCCTTTTAGTTAGAAAACAAGTCAGTTTCTCATTGCTCTCGCGTCTCTTATCTGGTGTTGTCGATAATGGTTGCCATAAGTAAGGAGAAGGAAGGGAGAGTGGTTTAAAAAATTTTACTCGACTTGGGTTTTTTGTCGAGGTTAGAGAGGTTTGTCCCAAAATCTTTGATGTAACTTTCATTAGTATAGTGGATTTCAGTTTAACCTACCTGTGGATGTAACCCTTTAAGAGTGAATCACATAAATATTTGTGTTTTTGTGGTATATATTTCATATTTTATTTCTCATACTTTATTTGCCAAAAATCAATCCATCGGGTTTAGAACTTCCACGCACAACAATCTATGTATCCTTTGGGAGCTTCATGCTTTCCGACAAACGCCAACTTCATAAGCTTGCTTTCGCCCTTGAGAACTTAAACAATCCTCTCCAGTGGGTGGCCCGACCTGACCTCATCGATAAGGCAGGGCCAGCTTACCCGTTGGGGTTCTTGGATAGGGTGGGGGCCCATGGCAAGGTGGTGGGGTGGTGCCCACAAAGGAAAGTAATGGCACAGCCTTCTATAGCTTGTTTTGTGACCCACTGTGGTTGGAACTCGAACCTTGAGGGGCTTAGCAATGGTGTGCCTTTCATATGCTGGCCTTACTTTGCTGACCGGTTCTTGAGGCAGACTTACATTGTGGATATATGGAAGGTTGGGTGGGGTTGAAGGGCAATGAGGATGGGGTATTCTCCAAAGACGAGATAAAGAGCAAAGTAGAAGAAAGGCTGGGTGATGAAGGCATAAGATATAGGGTTCTGAAACTCAAAGGGGAAGCCATTAAGAGTGTCACTGAGGGATCTTCAATGGACAATGGAGAATCTTAATGGTTTTATGAAAGCCATGAAAGGAAATTCATAATTTTAGGGTCCTTGGGAACCTCTCTCTGGCACAACTAGGAACCCAGTACATAATTCATGTAATGCTTTTGAGAGAGAGACAGGTCATGTCCGCAGCGGCGCAGATAACAATTAGAAAGAGACCATGAGATCATTTGAACATGTTTGGTTGTTGTTTGTCTTCATTTAAGATTCTTCCTTCAATGAAATTGAAATTGCTTTCAATGTTTGTTCGTTGTTTGTCTTCATTTAAGATTCTTCATTTAATGAAATTAAAATTCCTTTCAATACTTGCTTAGATTAGTAGGCAAGGTTTTTAAAAAAATGGATCGATGACCTGATCGCCCCTCTGGATTTCCAATTTGGCTCCGCAATCTAGTTTAACAAACTAGAAATTTTAAAAAATTAAGTGAGGCCAGTTCTCTGACATAATAGTTGGTTCTATCATAGAACCAGATAGAACTGGCAAAAATCGGCCCCAACCATCTGTTTAAGGCCATTTAAAATTTAAAAAAATAGTGGGACCAGTTTGATCGGTTCTATTAGAAAATCGGTCAGTTTTGTCAAAGAACCAGTCGGTTCATTGAGGCAACCGGCCAACTCCCAATATTTTACTGGATCCAGATCGGTCTGACCGATTTTGGATTCAGATCAGCTAGTTCCAATTCCTATCACCGATTTCTCAAACATTGTTAGTAGGTATTCAATCTATTTGGACTATAAGGCGTTATTTTTTTTTCTACGGTGAAGGAACAGGAAATGAGTTCATGCAATGGTTGTATAGTAATATCATGAAACTATCTTTAAAAACCATGTTAGAGTCATTTATTTGACAACATTTTTTAGATATACACTCCTTTAATTGTAAAGAACAATCACGAAAAAGCAAAATTTGAAAATCCCAATTAATATAGGACATCCATTTTAGTGAGATGCTCAGATATAGGCTGCAGAAGGATTTTTTTATTTCCAAAATTTTTGATACTATTATCATTTGATTAACAATGCTACAAAAGGAAAAAATGGTTTTGAATTTGTTAAGGCCTAGATTCTAAAATTTACCAAAAGGATGGTCGAGATTCATTGTTGGAACGCAATAATTTGACCATATCTAAGGTGCAAATTTTATTTTATTTTTTATGAGATTGATTGTGAGGATGAAGAGAGTGTGTGTATGAAATTTGAGGTCATAAAAATGCCAAAACTATGGTTTGCTAGAGACGTGTATAATGACGTGGTGGCATAAAATCTTTCCCCAAATGTAATGGAGTTTTTTATTTTCTTTAGAAGATAATAAGAACTATTAATTCCCTAAAAATTGCCAGCGCAATTAGTAAAATCATCAATCATTATTATTTTTATAAATTTAAATTACTTGAAATTTTAGTCGTATGTTTTCTTTAAAATAAAATAATCCAATAAAAATATTAAAAAAAAATATTTCGTATAAAATAAATTGACCAAATACCCCCAAAATATTTCAAATGTATTTTGGTTAATTTGTATTTTATTAATTTTTTTAAATATTTTTATTAAGTGCACCTTGATGATAAGAATAGACTCCTAAAATTTCATGTAATTTAGATTTGTAGAAAAAAATTAAAATTAAAATACAAATGAGGTCGTGGCCGTCAGATCGGCTCAGATTGAATCTGGGTCGTTGGGTTCATATGTAGTTATAGGCTACTGGGCCTACGCCATCATTTCCTTATATATATATATATATATAGGGTGCTCACACTATATAGAGCATTTTATAATTATACTCAACAAATTTTGGACATTTATATACCTTTGTTTTGTAACACAATAGTTTATACAACTCACAAAAAATGTATCATTCTTAATAGCTCGTAATTTTTATATAAATTTCTTCATCATTACTATTAATATCATCCTTTGGCTCATTCAATGAAACTATGACTTTCATCATTCTCGTACATTTTATTATATACATTCAATATGTAACTTTAAAGGTAGTTAATTTCTTTGATGGAAAAAAATATAACAAGACAATTAATTTTTGTTACAAAGAGGTCATAATTACTTTTGATAATTGGATCCGAAACCGGGCAATAGGGTTGTCTTATGTTCTCAAAGTTGAATGTTCTCAAACGGGCAATAGAGCTCCCTGACAAAACCAGCCAATTTCCAATAAGACCCCCCAAAAATGAACTTTTTGATTGGCACTCCAAAGAATGAAAACCCCATCGATGCGCAATGGATGAGACCCAATAATAGTAATGGGCAAGGCTGATAATTTTTCGTATCAAGTCCGAATCCACCCAAATCTGGATTTGGATCCAAACATTTTGGATCTTATCAGATTCGGATTCAAATCTGAATCCGATATATTATTTGTCCGCATCTTATCAAATCCAAAGTGTTTAGATCTAGATTCAAATCCAACACTATAAAAGATCTAAATCCAAATCCTGATCGGATCCAAATCCGAATCCACCCGATTCCCATGAAAATGCAATTGTGCCACGTGCAATCATATGGATCCACCTCGAAGAAACGTGTTGTGATTTTGCAACTCTTCAAGTCTCTTGAACCATTTTAGGAACAAACGTGTTGTGATTTGCTACTCTTTGTGGCTTCAACTATCTTCAACGGTCGTAGCACGCGAAGCGATTTGAATTCGGTAGAAAAGTTGTAAATTCGGAGGCGGTTCCTCTCAAACAGCAACCCCTCTCGGTCTCTCTCCGGCTCCCCTTTATACTCACACACATCAAAGGAGGAGGAGGAGGAGGAGGAGGAGGAGGAAGAAGGGAGAGAGAGAGATGGGCAAGCCCCATGCACTGGTGATCAGCTACCCGGCCCAAGGCCACATTACACCCATGATGGAGTTCTCGAACCGCATGGTCGAGCACGGCTTCACCATCACCTTCGTCAACACCGATTACAACCACAAGCGTGTCTTGGAAGCCGCAAAAGCCCATCCCCAAGATCGGCCCCGTGATGGCACCGGACAAGTCCAGCTAGTCTCCATACCAGATGGGCTTGAGCCTGGTGCAGACCGGAACCAAATCGGTGCACTCTGTGAGTCCATGCTAAGCTCGATGCCCCATGCACTAGAAAAGCTCATAGATGACATCACAAATGTACAAGGGCTTGAGCTACACTGTGTGGTGGCTGATGTGAACATGGGGTGGGTACTCGACGTAGCCAAGAGGCTCGGCATTGCTCGAGCTGCGGTCTGGCCCGCGGCCACTGGATGCCTAACATTGTTGTTCAATCTCCCAGAGCTGGTCCGAAATAGGGTCTTACATGAAAACGGTGTGTGCTCTTTTTTCTTTCTCTAAGGGGACTCACACAATACCCTACTTTTGCTATTGTGTTTGAAAAATAGGTGACCCGGGTTCCGACTTGCCAAAGCGACTTGCCAGGGCGTCGGGTCTGATTGCAAGGCACTGAAACTCAAGCGAGTCTTATCGAGTCCTGGTCCCTAGCGGTGTTTGACTACCGGGTCTGAGTGCCGAGTAGACAGGCGAGTACTCAGGCTCAACACCCTAGCGAGCCTACGTTACCATCTACTTCCGGATATTTAAAAAAATTTTAAAACATAAAGAATTTATTTGTGATATATTTTTTATTATTTTGACTTAGGAAATGGTTTTTTATAAATACTTATTTTTATATGGTTTCATCGTTTTTTTTATTATTTCAGCAATACGCTTAGTCACAAGTTAGATTTTTTAAAATATACATTTTTACTACTTTTTTAACCTTATTTCGAAGTGGTTTTTTAATCTTACTTTAAACATACATTTTTATTTTAAAAATTTTTTTTTTTTTGTAATTTTATAAATATCTTTTGGTTGTTGCCGTACTCAACACCGGTATTCAAAAGAACGAGTCTGGCTGACTAATCGGTCATGGGGGAACCAAGAGTCCATCTGATGATGTAAATCAATGCCCCACTAAGGTAGGCGCGTTCTCGTTTGGCGATCCTTGTATAATGTACCTATGCGGTGTGCAATAATAGTTTTTGTTGTTTTTTCCTTTCGAACATAAAAATGAAATCTATAAACGTCATGTTGTGGCGTTCTGTCGCCCTGAACACCCACAACTTCATCATTCTTTTTATTTTCAACCTTTTTTTTTCATTAGTTAATGTACCATTGGGTCCATATAAAGCTTTTCCTTCAATACAACTCCGATAAGATCAAGAAGATGATCTACCTTTGTTTTTTCCCAGTGATAAGATGGCTCCCATCTATGTTCAAAAAGTTCCATAACCGTTTCAACCACTTCTGCATCTTTTTCATTTTTTTTTCCTGCAATTATTCAATTAGGCATTCATTTAATCATATAATGTACCACAATTATGTGTTGATAATATAAAAACAGTTGAATTATTTCAGCAATTATGGAATTTTTCTACAAATATAAAGAGAACTATGTCTTGGACTTTTAAGTGTCCACTTGATGGCCTCAAGAAGATTCTCTTAGGCCCTAACAATGAAAAAGAAACAGAGTGATGCTTAGGGATGACAAGATTTCTGCAATTGTAGGTTTATTGCGCAACAGAAGCGTGATCCAACTTGCCCCAAACACGCCCCTCATCGACCCGAGTCACCTCCCATGGCTTTGCATCGGTGACACAACAGAACAGAAGGCCATCTATCAATACTTTTGCCAATCAATCAAGAGCCTTGAAGGAGTAGAATGGGTACTGTGCAACTCTTTCTACGAACTCGAAGCTGCAACCTTCGACTCATTCCATAATCTCTTGCCAATTGGTCCTCTACTCCCAAGCAACCACCATGGCCGACCAACTTCACTTTGGACAGAGGATGAAACCTGTCTTGAGTGGCTCGACAAGCAGCCTGAATGTTCAGTCATCTATGTATCCTTTGGGAGCTTCACCCTCTTCGACAAACGCCAACTTCATGAGCTCGCTCTCGCCCTTGAGAACTTAGGCAGGCCTTTCCTGTGGGTGGCCCGGCCAGACCTAATCGATAAGGCAGGGGCAGCTTATCCAGAGGGGTTCTTTGATAGGTTAGGGGCCCATGGCAAGGTGGTGGGGTGGTGCCCACAAAGGAAAGTGTTGGCACATCCTTCTATAGCTTGTTTTGTGACCCACTGTGGTTGGAACTCGACTATTGAGGGGGTGAGCAATGGTGTGCCTTTCATATGTTGGCCTTACTTCGGGGACCAGTTCTTGAACCAGACTTACATTGTGGATATATGGAAGGTTGGGATGGGACTGAAGGCCAATGAGAATGGGGTATTCTCCGAAGAAGAGATAAAGAGCAAAGTAGAGGAATTGCTGGGTGATGAAGGAATAAGAGAGAGGGTTCTGAAACTCAAAGGGGAAGCCATTAAGAGTGTCACTGAGGGATCTTCAATGGAGAATCTTAATGGTTTTATGGAAGCCATGAAAGAAAAATCATAATGTAGGGTACTTGGGAACCTCTCTCTTGCATAACCAAGAATTCCATTACAGGTAATTGATATCATTACATAATTCATGTGATGCTTTTGAGAGAGAGAGGTCAGGTCCGCAGCAGCGCAGATAAAGATTAGAAAGAGATCATTTGGACACGTTTGTTTGTTGTCTGTTATGATGAATTAAAAGAAAAAGCATTTGCAATTCCTGATTCCACTCCTTCTATCGCATTCCTTCTTTTAAGTCCTTCTATCGCATTCCTTCTTTTAAGATTCTCAATGTAATGAAATTGTAATTGCTTTCAATACTTGTTTAGATCAGTAGGCAAGGTTTTGAAAAACGGATCGGCAACTTGATCGCCCCTTTGGATTTCCGATCCGGTTTGATAGACTGGCTATCTAGTCTTAAAATGCTAGAAATTTAAAAATTTAAAATAAAATTAAGTGAGGCCAGTTCTCTTCTCTAACATAAGGGTTGATTATGTCATACAACCAGATAGAATCAACCAAAACCAGCCCTAATCGTTCGCGTCCAGTCATTTAAACAATGATAATATAAATAAATAAATAAAAACTAAAAAAAACAATAGGGCCAGTTTTGACTGGTTCTCTCAAAGAACCGGCCGGCTCATGGGGAACCACCAATACCCAATATTTTACAGGATCAAGATCAACTTGACCAAATCTTGATCCAGATCAGCTTGTTCTGATCCCATTCGTAGATTTCTCAAACATTGTATGTAGGTATTCAATCTATTTGGACTATATGGAGTCATTGTCTATTCTTCAATGCAAGAAAATGTAATAGATATTTTTATTTTCTTTAGAAGATAAAATATATATATAAAAAAAAAAATCCAACTCACAAAAATGTATCAATTTTAATTCCTTGTAATTTTTATACAAATTTCCTTCATCATTACTATAAATATTGTCCTTCGGCTTATTCAATGAATTTATGACTTTCGTTCTCATACACTTTATTATATACATTCAATATAATTTAATGTGGTTAATTTCTTTGGTGGAAAAATGTATGATAAGACATTTTACTGTTGGTACAAGGTGACAATTAATTTGGTAGTTGACAATAGGTTGCATGATCAAAAAAAAAATTTATATTTGTATTTACGAAGCTATCAAATTGTACTTTTGTCGATCTAAATGATTGTGGCCCCTTTCTACCAAAAATTACACTTTTTCACTTACACATTTTAGCGCTAGGACACCTTCATAGAAATGAAGGGGGGAATTCTTGAAATTCTTGTTATATCCCAAGATATTTTTATTGAAAGAAAAAAAAAAAACAGATTTGTTTGTAGTTCATTACCTTGAACAATTGAGGCGATTAAGTCGGTTCCCGTTGATGCATCCATGATTGGAGAATTCCCATAACTCACAGGATTCAATGTTAAGGGCAAGCTTTCTATGTTTCCGTATAAAAGTTATATACTTCACCTATCCAACTGTTCATTCTGAATGGACGGTTGAGATAGCGTTAAGCTACCGATCACAATTTCATGTCTATGCACTATATTATTTTTTAAGTTTTTTTTCTACAAAATACTGTGACGCCAAATGTTGGGCCATCTACACTCGCACTTATAAAATATATATATATATATATATATATGAAAAAGTCTTCCTAATGCTTATCGGCGAAAATGAATAGTGATTTCACCTACTTTTATCACCGTCCAAGTTTCATCGTACGGTCCCGATAGTTCGGTAGTATTTTATTTTTCATTTTCTTTTCTATAAATTGGAATGACCTGAAATTTGGAGAGTATATACATCTTAATGAGGTGCATCTAATAAAAATATAAAAAAAAATTATCCATGACAAACAATAGACCAAAATACCCCTAAAAATTTTTAGGGGTATTTTGGTCAATTTTTTTCATGTAAAATATTTTTTTTATATTTTTAGAAGATTCTTCTATTTTTGATGAATACATATTCCAAATTTTAGGTCTTTCAAATTTGTTAAAAAAAATAAAAAATAAAATACTACCGGACAATCGTGACCGCACGATGAACTTTGGACGGTGATGGGAGTAGGCGAATTCACTGTTCATGTTCGCCTATAGGTGTTGCGTAATATTTTCCTATATATATATATATTCTCAAAAAAAACAAAATGACCAAAATACCCCTAAAGTTTCAAGGGGTATTTTAGTCATTATATTTTATCAAAATTTTATTTTTACTATTATTTTTAGGTGCACTTAATTGAGAAGACATCACGTATTAGATTTCATATTCATATATTTTATAAAAAAAAATTAAAAATAAAATACTCTAAGCATCAAATCTATAGCAAACGATCAATGGCTCACTTGATCTAAATTGAACGGCTAGATCAAAAGAGAAGTATATCTTATACGTTGTAGGGGAAGTAGAAAAACATTTCCCTTAATTGGATTTAGCACTCAACTTTTTAAGTTTATCAATGCCTATGAGTTAGTCCTTAGTTTTCTAAAAAAAAATTAAATCATTTTTTATATTTTTATTGAGTGTGCCCGACAAAGATTCAAGTACGTTCTGATTCATTGTTCGCAAAACCGGCCGGTCCAAACCGGAACCGGCCGGTTATATCGGTACCGGCAAGGTATCGATTCCGGTTAAGGCCGGTTTTGCGGTACTACTCAATAAGCGCTCATCTTCAAAAAAAATTGGTACAAAAACCGACCGGTTTGATATCGAACAGGCGATAGTTTCTAAAAACCTGCCGATTTTCAGCTTACCGGACCGGTTCGTCGTTATAGCGGCGTTTTATGGTAAATAATAGTAACTTATAAATAACGACGTTATTTTAAAATTCAAACCGTTATTTGTAGAAGGAAAACTGTGAATCCAAATTTCACCATTTTTTATTCGGTTTGCGGCAATATTTTGGTTTTTTTTGTGTTTTAATGGTTTAAATCACTATATAATGAATCTAAAACAATAAATTTGGATTTAAACATTGAAAAAAACGAGTTTCTTCACTTGAAATGATGGATTTTTTAGGTTTTGAAAACTTCCGCCATTCTTTCAATAATCTCCTCAATACCTAATGATTCTTCAAGAAAGTTGAGGGGTTTGATTGCTATTCGAAGCATTTACTAGATTCAACTTTAATTTGATCATAAAACAAAAAAATAAAGGGCTTATTTTAGCCCGAATATTGCTACTCCAAGAACCTGTGTTCTACCCAAAAACGTAAATTTTTTTGGTCATTTATTGGTTTTTTTTTATCAAATTAAGTTATATATTTCAATAATTGAGGCTTTATAGCTCAAATAAAAATACTATGTTTATTTATTATTGAGTAATTTTTTTTATATCAATTTTTTTGTTGCATCATATAAAATTTTATAGATCTCAAATTTCCGCATTTTCTTCAATTAAATAAAAAATAGCGAATATTTTTTTATGATATTGGGTGCGTTTGAAAGATGATCGAAGCTTTTACAATGCATTTATATTTATTTTTTCGATTATCCAAACATTAAGGGTCATTTCTTGCCCCAAATGTTGCTTCATTTTTTGGGTTTTTGAAAAGTCGATTTTTCTAAAAAAGATATTTTGTTGAAGAAAATTATGTTTTTTGATAAAATTAAGTGTTTTTCTATTTTTCTTAATAAATTATTTTTAATAGAATTATGAGTTTTTAATAAAATTACATTTTTTTTATGAATATCGGAAGTGTTTTTTATTTTGCTTAATAAAATTATTCTTTTGATAAATTTACTTTTTGATGGAATTAATTCTTCTTTTTGATAAGTGAATGAATGTCGCTCGATTTTTTAGTTATCTTTTTTTTTAAGTTGATATATTTATATTTGTAATTATGGAAATAGGATATTTTGTTTTTTAAAGTGCATGTAAAAATTATGGTTGCCTTATTTTTAATGAAACACTACACCGTCTTGTATGTGCTTTGTTCTTCTCTTTTTTCTTTATTTATTTTTTTTGTTCATTCTCTCTCAAGTTTTTAGAATACTATGGAAATAGCCTTTAAAAGATCAACCATTTTTTAAAAAATCGGCCGATTAACTCGGGATCAGTCACTAGCCGATTCTGATCTCGCCCTATTCCAGAGAGAGAGAGAGTTATACAAAGATCTTAATTTCAAATCATCCCTCATTTGAGAAATTGATTTTTCCAAAAAAGAAAATTTTCATTTTGCTCAGTAAAATTATATATTTTTTTTAGCAATATGGGAAGTTTTTTCTATATTATATGACAAAAATATCTTCAAAAAAAATATCCTAAACTATTTTCAAGCACAGGACCATAGTATTCGAATATTACTTTATAAAAAGTTGTTTCAATTTTTTTTTTGTAAAATAAGTATATGTAATAAGATATTATACATTTAGTCTAAGTATTTTTAATATATATTTTTTTAATTTTTTGGGTGTTTTTGACCTATTTTTTTTTAAAAAAATCTACTTGACCAGTTAGTCCAATTAACCGCCCCGGTTAATCTAGTTCCGGTTCAAACCGCTCCCAACCCCATATACGGTTAACAGTTCCGATTCGATTTTACGAACAATGTTCTGGCTTCACATGAATAAAGTTTGTAAAAAATAAAAATTGGATTTGTGGCCCGCATATCCGTTCACATTCAACCTAAACTATTTAAATGGTGCTTGTGCACCATTCCAAGTGTCCATGTGACTATTCGACGTGAACCCTTTATACTATTGTAAAATACAGTGTTTTAAAACATGGTTCGTGACCCTGATTGCCAATCCTAAAAACTGTTCTTGACTAGTGGATTGGCTATTCGAATCACCGATCTGACATAAAACTGTGAAAAAAACTAAAAACAATTAAAAAATAGTAGGGCCAGATTGGCTGATTCCCTATAAAATTGACCAGTTCCCAATATGTGGTGGGAATTGAGAACCGGCCCTACAAATTTTCGATTTGAATCCGGTCTTATCGTGCTTTTTAAAACCCTACAAAAACACAATTTCTCGATTGGCACTTCAAGGAAGGAAGACCCCACCGATGCGCAAAGGGTGGGACCCAATATTCTCGATTGGCACTTCAAGGAAGGAAGTCCCCACCAATGCGCAAAGGGTGAGACCCAATAATGGTAATGGGTGGGGTTAAGAATTTTTCAGATCGGATCCAAATCCAGCCAGATCCATATCTAAATCCAAAAAGCACATTGGATTTGGATTTAGATTCAGATCCGATCAGATCCAATCCAAAATGTTTGAATCTGAATCCCGATCCAAAAGTATCTAGAGGATTTGGATCCAAATATGGATCCAGATTGGATCAGTTCCCATTAAGATGCAATTGTGCCACATGCAATCATATGGATCCACCACTTTAGGAACAAATGTGTTATGATTTGTGATTCTTTGAGGCTTAAAGCAGTGTTTTGAAATACCACTCGGCCAAGATACTCGGATTTTGGCCGAGACGAGATTTTTTTAGCTTGGCCGAGACGAGTTTTTTTTAGCAAGACTGAGTAACTCCTCTGAGTTAAGCCCTATTTTTAAAAACTAAAAAAATGGTAGAATAGATATATTGTATAATCCGCTCATATTTTACATTAATTGTTGAATGGCATAGTGGATAGGTTAAGCTCTTGTATTTGCTTTTTTAACACTCTTTTCTTGGGTTCGATCCCCATGACCACATTCTTTTTAAGCTCTTGTATTTGCTTTTTAACACGTTCGCTTTTTATAGTGTTAAAAAATCGGCCAACTAAATCAGAGTCGGTTAACGGTTGATCCCAAGTGGGCCTGATTCCAAAGTTTATGCATTCTACAATTTTCATACAATGCACTAATCGGCTGATTTGTGCATTAACCGATAATTTGTTGTAAAGATCGATGGAGTTATGTATTGTTACAGTGCAGGATTTTGTAAGCCTCTTACTATTTTTTCAATGCAAGCCTATATCATCTTCTCTCTCGATGTTTTAAGCTTTATTATTGCTTTTTTTTTTCTTTCCAATATTGGGAAGGGAGAGTGAAAAAAATATCTATCATGTAGATGGAGATTTTTGTCTTATAAAAAGTATATAAAACCTCACCCCACCCTTACCCCCAACTCTCTGCACCAACAACAACTTACCAGTCCTTTTATCTTCCTCCATACTTCTGCAGCAGCAATAGTAAGTCTCTCTCCACCACTCTCTCTCTCTCTTTGGTTGGGACTCGTGCCTCAACCTCTCTTCCTTCGGTTGGGGCAAGGGCTTGCTCTAACCTCAACGTCTCTCCATCTCTCTCTCTCTTGGGGCAAGGGAATATGAAACTCAAGAAAATCCCGAACCCGATCATCTATTTTACGACTTTTGAATAGTCTTTTTTATTATTGTGTAATATATAATCTCCTTCAATTACTAGTTTATTGAAAAAGTATTGTTTCATGTGCCTACAAACTTTCTCCGAATATGACATTTGTTGTTTTATTTATTTTATGTGATAGTATAAAAAAAAAAGAAGCAATACATGAAAAATTTTAGACATTTTTTACAATTTTCTACTTTTTATGTTTTTGTGATTTTTTACCCCCTCTATATATTGCAGTAAAAACTCAGCGTTAATCGGCCGATTTCATCAGAATCGGTCCAACTAATCGGATCGGGCCATGACGATAAAAAAAAAGTGTTTTTTAACGGGTTAAAAAAAAAAAAAAAAAAAAAAAAAAAAAAAAAAAAAGAGAGAGAGAAATGGGGGAACTTGTGTCGTTAAGAATGGGTGAGCGGTTATCATTAAAGCCCTTGTACAACTATTGAGTTGAAAGAGAGGTAGTAGTATATATATATATCCAAAAAGCCTTTATGCACTTTTGTCCCCTTTCCTGCCCTTTTCTTTTGGGCAAAACACTCCACGGCATGTAAAGACACTGAACCCACACAGTGTAGTGTGTGTGGTGTGAGAGAGAGATTAATGGAGCAAGAGGAAGAATACGAAGTGTAGGAGGAAGGGTTTCTGCAAATATAAGAGAAAGATCAAACACTTTATACACATTCATCAAAAGCAGAGAGAGATAGAGATGGGCAAGCTCCATGCACTGGTGATCAGCTTCCCAGCCCAAGGCCACATTACACCCATGATGGAGTTCTCGCACCGCATGGTCGAGCACGGCTTCGTCGTCACTTTCCTCAACTCCGATTACAACCACAAGCGTGTCTTGGAAGCTCCGAAAGCCCATCCCCAATATCAGACAGGTCATGGCAATGGACCTATCAGCCTAGTCTCCATACCAGATGGGCTTGATCCTGGTGCAGACCGGAACCAACTCGGTCCACTCTGTGAGTCCATGCTAAGCTCGATGCCCCGTGCACTGGAAAAGCTCATAGATGACATCACAAATGTACAAGGACTTGAGATACACTGTGTGGTGGCTCATTTGAACATGGGGTGGGCACTCGACGTAGCCAAGAGGCTCGGCATAGTTCGAGCCGCATTCTGGCCTGCGGCTGCTAGGTGCCTATCATTGCTCCTCAAGCTCCCAGAGCTGGTCCGAAATGGGGTCTTACATGAAAATGGTGTGTGCTCTTGTTTCCTTTCTCAAGGGGGTTTGACACAATACCCTTATTTTGCTATTGTGCAGGGCTTTTAGAATCGACCGAGTCGACACACTGGACTCGGCCGAATTCCTCAGCCTCACCTACAGCCAAGGCTGAGAAGTCCCGAGTCACCGGTAGAGGTCCATTTTCATACCATGGCTCGGTGGAACATCGCCCCCAAAAACTATGAAACTCGCCCTAGTATTTGTTTTCCGCGGATGAAACTCAGTCTTAAAATTATGGAAACTTTGGTTAACTCAAAATTCATAATTTGGGAGTGATTTTGATGGATTTTTATAACATTTCTATATTTTTAACAATAATATTATCTTTATGATACGATTTGGAGAAGAGGGTTCTTCGTTTATCAATACAAAATCCGCCGATCTTTTCCCTTCTCTCTTATTTCTCCACGAAATTGATTTATTCCATGTTATTTTTCAATCTATTGAAGTTATCTACAAGAGCATTCTGCTGATTTTCATATTTATCAATTTTAATCACCGTAATTTTTCTGTTTTGGGGTTATATTTGCGAAATTTTTTATTTTTGTCAAAACTCGTTGTTCTTGCTGATTTCTTCACCAAATTGGATGATGTTTGGCTTGTATGGAAAGTTTTGATATCAGCTTCAAAAGCTCTCTACATATCCGTGGTTTTTTTTTTGCCATTGTCGACTGATTTCGTGCATTAAAGATGCTATATCGATAATCTATGAAAAAATTGCCGACTTCATTATTTCTATCTAACTACTCGGTCTGAGTGCCGACTACTCGGGCCAAGTACGCGAGCTTTGCACCCCGGCAAGCCTGAGTTACCCTGAGTTAGTTGTGGATTATTTCAACAGCAGCCCCAAATCACAAGTTGAATTTTTTAGATTATATTTTTTTCCTACTGTTTTAACTTCATTTTTAATCTTTCTGTAAAAATACATTTTTTTAGTTTTATAATTTTTTATGTTTTATAATTTTTAAATTATTACTTTTGTTGCTACAATGCCCAGCACTACTCGGGCCGTCTCGGGCGAAGGCCAAGTACTCGCCTCGAGTAGTGATCTCCAACACTGGTCCCTAGTGTATCATACCTAGGCCATGTTGGAGTGTCAGCTCGAGTGAGTGGGGCCCGAACCCCTAGTGTATTATACCTAGCCCTTGTTTCCAAACATGACATGCCCCTATGTTTATGGGTGGGGAATTGAAATTCTAGCCAGTAAATATTGGGCCCAAAGCAGTGTAGGAAAAATCAAATCGGAACCGTTAACCGGACATGGGTTCAGAAGCGATTCAACCACCTAATCAGTAAACCGGCCAGTCCAACCTTTCCAACCTGGTATCTTGGGCCGTCAAAAAAGAGTTAAAAAATATATAAAAAAAATCTAATAAAATATGAAAAGTATAATTAAAGAATAATTAAACAAAGCATATCCAAATGAAGTTGAAAATTAATGAAAAAAAAATAGATTTTAAAGAATCAATTTGTACCCAGGTGTATTTTTGAAACTTTCCAAAAAAATAAAAATAAAAATGCCCGACTAGTCACCATAACCGGCCAAAATCAGAGCCGGTTCCGATCTAACAAGTTGGTTAACGGTTAGATCACCCGATTTTTCCTTCAATAGCCCAAACAACATGATCCATATGGTCCTCGTAGCCCCATGAAACATCACCTTCCCATTAGTGGCTTGGACGGTGATGGAAGGGTGTGCCTCCCTCCATCCTTTCTTTCTCTCCATCACCATCCAACCAGTTGATTGAACAGCGATAAACCACATGATCATCATTTTTATGTGCACATAAGGGTCGTATCATATTCCCCCTCGAGTATTTTTTTGTTTTCTCTTCGCTATTTGGGTATAGCAAGAGCTATGAAAACCCCCTGGATTTTTCGCTATCTGTGGGAGGAGTACATCATGGACCGCAGTGGCATCCACCGTCGATTTCCGACTAACGAAGAGGGAGATTAACTGCACCAGGGTGAATGTCTCTCATCAGGGACATCCACGGTTTGGAAATGCGAATCGATACCCACTAGGGGCATTCTCATCTGACGATCCTCGTATAATATACTCCTGCTGTGTGGGATAGTAATTTCCGTTGTTTTTCCCTCCCTAATGAGTACATGAATAATGGACTTACTTCTTTTTCGAATGTAAATCACTTAAAAATAAAATTCAAAACGTCATATTGTGTCACTCTCCCTCAACACCCATAGCATCATGATTCCTTTTATTTTTTCAACTTTTTTTTCTTTTGGTCAGCGTACCATTAGGTCCATGTAAAGCTTTTCCTTCCATAGATCTCCGACAAGATCAAGAATATGAACAACCATACCTTTTTTTTTTTTTCCCTAATAAGATTGCTCCTACCCATGTTCAAAAAGTTCCATAATTGCTTCGACAACTTTTGCTCTTTTTTTATTCTTTTTCTTTTTTCTTGCAATTCTTCAATTAGGCATGCCTGTAATCATATAATGTACCACAATTATGTTTTAATAGTAAAAATAAAATTGAATTATTTCAAAAAATTTATTATTTACTGCAAAATATGGAATTTTTCTACAAATATAAAGGGCACAATGTCTTGACTTTAAGCGTCCACTTGATGGCCTCAAACAGGTTCTCTTAAGCACTAATATTGAAAAAGAAACAGAATGATGGCTAGGGATGACAAGATTTCTGGAATTATAGGTTTATTGCATAACAGAAGCGCCATCCAACTCGCCCCAAACACACCCCTCGTCGACCCGAGTCACTTCTCATGGCTTTGCATTGGTGACACCATGGAACAGAAGGTCATCTACAGATACGTTCGCCAATTCATGAAGAGCCTTGAAGGAGTAGAATGGGTATTGTGCCACTCCTCCTACGAACTCGAAGCTGCAACTTTCGACTCATTTCCTAATCTCCTGCCAATTGGTCCTCTACTCCCAAGCATCCAACATGGCCAACCAACTTCACTTTGGACAGTGGATGAAACCTGTCTTGAGTGGCTCAACAAGCAGCCTGAATGCTCAGTCATCTATGTATCCTTTGGGAGCTTAACCCTCTTCGGCAAAGACCAACTTCACGAACTCGCACTTGCCCTTGAGAACTTAGGCAGGCCATTCTTGTGGCCGGACCTCATCGATAAGGCCGGGGCAGCTTACCCGGAGGGATTCTTGGATAGGGTGGGGGCGCATGGCAAGGTGGTGGGATGGTGCCCACAAAGGACAGTGTTGGCACATCCTTCTATAGCTTGTTTTGTGACCCATTGTGGGTGGAACTCAACTATTGAGGGGATTAGCAATGGTGTGCCTTTCATATGTTGGCCTTATTTTGCGGACCAATTCTTGAACCAGACTTACATTGTAGATATATGGAAGGTTGGGGTGGGGTTGAAGGCCAATGAGGATGGGGTATTCTCCAAGGAAGAGATAAAGAACAAAGTAGAAGGTTTGATGGGTGACGAAGGAATGAGAGATAGGGTTCTGAAACTCAAAGAGGAAGCCATTAGGAGTGTCACTGAGGAATCTTCAATGGAGAATCTTAATGGTTTTATGAAAGCCATGAAAGGTAAATCATAATGGTAAATCATAATGAAGGGTCCGTGGGACCCTCTCTTGCAGAACTAGGAACCTCATTACCTATAATATATATCATTACATAATTCATGTAATGCTTTTGAGAGAGAGACAGGTCAAGTCCGCAGCGACACAGACCAAGATCAGAAAGAGATCAACAGATCATTTGAACAGGTTTGTTTGTGATCTGTTCTGATGACTGAAAAGAATTTGCAATTCCTAACTAATCCTGCTACTCATTCCTTCATTTAAGATTCTCCAATTAATAAAATTAAAACTTGCTTTCCTGATTAGATCAGTAGGCATTCAATCTATTTCGACTATATAAGGGATCATTGTCCTTTCTACAATGAAGGATATGGAATAGATATTAATAAAATAAAACATAATAGATATTAATAAAATAGATCAAGAGATCTATTTGGACTTTAAGAACTATTAATTTTTCAAAACAAAATGACCTTTACAATACTAAAGCTAACAGATCTCATATTTGACAATTCTGAATAATTCTAACTTTTTTCTACCAAAAATAAATGGTCATATGGTATGCAATCCATTTTCTTTTATATTATTCATATTCAATTGCACATTTTAGTGATAGGACACATTCTTATAAATGAAAACGGGAACTCTTGAAATTCTTGTTACATTCCATGATGTTTTTGTCGCATTTCAACAACAAAAAAAAAAGGAAAAAGATTAGTTTGTAGGTCATTACCTTGAACACGGAGGCAATTAAGTCAGTTTACGTGGCTATGTTAGATCAATTTTAACAGCAAAGCATCCATGGTTGGAGAATTCCCATAACTCAGAGGTTTTAGTGCCCAAGGCTTGAACTGAATTAATTTTCAGCAAAAAAAAAAGAAGGCTTTTACTGAATTTACCACTCAACCTTTAAGTTTATAGATGCCTATGAGTTGGTCCTTGGTTTTTAATTTTTTATTTGAATCATTTTTTATATTATTATTAAGTGCGCCGTTCAAAGATGCATGTGCAATTCTGATTTTCACATGAATAAAGTTCGTAAAAAAATAAAAAAACAAAAATCTATTTTTGGCCCTCATATCCATTGACATTTAATCTGAACCAAATGGTGCTTGTGCACCCTTCCAATGGTCCATGCGACCATTCATTATGAACCTTATACTATTCTGCAATACAGTGTTCTAAAACATGGTTCGGTGTCCCGCATTCCTATCCTAGAAACCGGTTTGAACTGGTGGATCAGCGATTCAAATCTGGCTAACAGAACCATGCAAAAAAGCTTGAAAGTTCTGAGAAAATTTAGAGAAAAAAAAGGTGGGGCCGCATCGGCTAGTTACCTGATACAATTGGCCAATTCTGTTTGAGAGCCAGCTGGTTTCCGATATATGATGGGAACCGAAGACCGGCCCTACAAATTTCCAGTCCTCTAAAATACACTTTCTCAATTGGCACTACAAGGAAGAAAGATCCTGCCGATGGGCAATGGCCGATACCCTAATAATGATAATCGGCAGTCATGTGCCCCACATAATCAAACGCGCTAAAGGTAGAAAGTGACAGCTTTCCCTTTACCTCTTGCACGTAAGACTCCATAGGCAGATAAAGAAACTCGATAGAGAGATCCCTGTATTAATAGACAAGAGGAGCAAGAGGGAGAAATCTACACGTATGTAGAAAGAGTAACACAAATGGATATACAGATGAATTAGGTAGCGAGAGAGAGAGGGAGAGAAGCACCAAACTCAACCAGAATCACAAATGAATGTAGAAAGAATGCTAGGTAAATACGTAGAGAGAGAGAGAGATGGGCAAGCCTCATGCACTGGTGATCATCTACCCGGCCCAAGGCCACATTATACCCATCATATCATGGAGTTCTCGCACCGCATGGTCGAGTACGGCTTCGCCATCACCTTTGTCAACACCGATTACAACCACAAGCGTGTCCTGGAAGCTGCGAAAGCCCATCCCCAAGATCGGCTGCGTGATGGCACCGAACCTGTCCGGCTAGTCTCCATACCAGATGGGCGCAAGCCTGGTGCAGCCGGAACCAACTTGATCCACTCTCAGTCCATACTAAGCTCGATGCCCCATGCACTGGAAAAGCTCATAAATGACATCACAAACGTACAAGGACTTGAGCTACACTGTGTAGTGGCTGGTGAACATGGGGTGGGCACTCGACATAGCCAAAAGGCTCGGCTTTGCTCGAGCCGCAGTCTGGCCTACGGCTACTACGTGCCTAACAGTGTTCCTCAAGATCCCAGATCTAGTCCAAAATGGGATCTTACATGAAAATGGTATGTGTTCTTTTATCCCTTCCCTACATGGGCTACAATGTTTAAAAAATCGATGACCCAGACTCAGACTTGCGAAATTGACTTGGTAGGGTGTTAGGTCTAATGAAAAGCACTGAAACTCAAGCAAGTCTTATTGAGCCCTAGTCCCCAGCAGAGTTTGACTAATCGGTCCGAGTGCCGAGTAGTCAGTCCGAGTGCCAAGTAGTCAGTCCGAGCACTCCGGCTCGGCACCCTGGCAAGCCTAGGTTACCCTGAGTTGGGTGTCCTGCTCAAGGATATTAAAAAATCAACAAAAAAAAATTCCCAAAAAAAAAAGAATATATTTATGATATATTTTTTTAAGTTTCTTTGCATTTTGGCAAAGAATGGAATGTGTTTTGGCCCTAAGAACTTATTTTATATCTTCTCATCTTTTTTAGGTTATTTAACAATACCCCCAATCACTGGTTGATTTTTTGAAAATATATTTTTTTACTATTTTTTTAAACTCATTTTGAAGTGTTTTACTTAAATCTTATTTTAAACATAGATTTCCTTTCCTTTTTATAATTTTTAAATATATATTTTTGTTGCTATAGTACTCATCACTACTCGCCCCAAGTAGTGATCTCCAACACCGGTCCCTAGAGTATTTTACCTAAAGACTCCACCATGTTGGAGTGTCCGCTCGCTCGGGTGATTTAGTGGTTCTGGGCCCTAGCGAGCCTAAGCCCTTGTTTCCAAACACTGATATGGACCAATGTTCATGGGTGAGGAATTGAAATTCTAGCCAGTAAATATTGGGCCCCAACAACACGATCAATGTGGTCCTTGTAGCGCCATGAAACATCACCTTCCCATTAGTGGCTTGGACGGTGATGGAAGGGAGTGCCTCCCTCTATCATTTCTCTTCATCACCATCCAAACAGTTGATTGAATGGTGATAAACCACATGATCATCATTTTTATTGCACATATGGGTCATACCATATTCCCCCTTGAGTATTTTTTGTTTTCTCATCGCTATTTTGGGTGGGTATACCAAAAGCTATGAAAACCCCCTGGATTTTTCGCTATATGTGGGAGGAGTATATCATCGACCGCAGGGGCATCCACCGTCTATTTCTGACTAACGACAAGGGAGATTAACTTCACCAGGGTAAATGTCCCTCATCAGGGATTAGGTCCACCGTCTGGCGATGCAAATCAATGCCCCATTAGGGGGCATTATCGTCTGGCGATCGTCGTATGCTGTACTCATGCGGTGTGGGATAATAGTTTCTGTTGTTTCTTCCTTTCGAATGTGAATCACTAGAAATGAAACCCAAAAATGTTGTGGCACCCTGTCGCCCTGAACACCGACAGCGTCATCATTCATTTTGTTTTTCAACCTTTCTTCTATTGGTCAACGTACCATTGTGTCCATGTAAATCTTTTCCTTCAATAGATCTCCGACAAGGTCAAGAAGATGAACAACCTTACCATTGTGTTTTTCATCTGATAAGATGGCTCCCACCTATGTTCAAAAAGTTCAATAACTGTTTCAACAATTTTTGCTTTTTTTTTTTTTCCTTTTCTTTTTCCTGCAAATATTCATTTAGGCATGCATGTAATCATATAATGTACCACAATTATGTGTTAATAATATAAAAACAATTGAATTATTACAAAAAAAATTTTATTTACTGTAAATATGGAATTTTTCTACAAATATAAAGGGAACAATGTCTTGGACTTTAAGCGTCCACTTGATGGCCTCAAGCAGGTTCTTTTAGGCCCTAATAGTGAAAAAGAAACAGAGTGATGCTTAGGGATGACAAGATTTCTGAATTTTTAGGTTTATTGGGAAACAGAAGCGTGATCCAACTCGCCCCAAACACACCCCTCATCGACCGGAGTCACTTCCCATGGCTTTGCATCGGTGACACCACAGAACAGAAGGCCATCTATAGATACTTTTGCCAATTAATCAACAGCCTTGACGGACTAGAATGTACTGTGCAACTCCTCCTACGAACTTGAAGCTGCAACCTTCGACTCATTCCCTAATCTCTTGCGAATTGGTCCTCTACTCCAAAGCAACCACCATGGCCAACCAACTTCAATTTGGACAGAGGATGAAACCTGTCTTGAGTGGCTCACCAAGCAGTCATCTATGTATCCTTTGGGAGCTTCACCCTCTTCGACAAACGCCAACTTCATGAGCTCGCTCTTGCCCTCGAGAACTTAGGCAGGCCATTCCTGTGGGTGGCCCGGCCGGACCTCATAGATAAAGCCGGGGCAGCTTACCCAGAGGGGTTCTTGGATAGGGTGGGGGCCCATGGCAAGGTAGTGGGATGGTGCCCACAAAGGAAAGTGTTGGCACATCCTTCTATAGCTTGTTTTATGACCCATTGTGGATGGAACTCAACTATTGAGGGGGTGAGCAACGGTATGCCTTTAATCTGTTGGCCTTACTCAGTTACATAGTGGATACATGGAAGGTTGCGTTGGAGTTGGAGGGTAACAAGGATGGGATCTTCTCCAAGGAAGAGATGAGGGGCAAGGTAGAGGAATTGTTGGGTGATCAAGCAATCAGGGAGAGGGCTCTCAAGCTCAAGGAGCAGGCCATTTATAGTGTTACTGAGGGAACTTCTAGGAAGAATCTTACTAGTTTTATTGAGGCAATGAAAAGGCAAGCGTGATTATATTTTCAGAAATTTAAGCTAATATCTTTTTTTAGTTGTGTAATAAAAATTAAAGTTTTGAATCAATTTGGAAATTCAACTTCCAAGCCGATGAGACTTAATCTTCTGTCTCGATGGTCGGTTCAAAACTTCTACTACCAAACTGAGTAGTTCACAATTTAGTTGGTCCAACTCTCGAAGTTCTGAACTAACCACAAGATTAAAAATAAAAAAATAAAACAAGTTCACAACTTTGAGTTTTGAACCAAAGTAGTTCTGGAAAATAACAAAATACAGAAGGACATGATCTTAAAATGTATAAAATTGAGATTTTTTTTTAATACCACTAAATAAAAGAGATATCAGCATATATTTCCTTATATTTTGTTTGAGGTATGTGCGCCTATGTAGTCACAACCATTGTCGTCAATATCTCAAGTTGATACAATAAAATAGTATCTTAAGAATTTTTTTTTTTTTAATGCCTCACATTGTCCACATACCTCACAGAATTTTAACTTCTAGTTTTAGTTTCTGATATATGCAATGGGGCGGTGTTTATTTAATCCCTTGTAGCTTTTGATTGGAGAAAGCGAGAGAGAGGGAGGGAGAGGAAAAGGACAACCGAACTCTGCAATCTTAAATCGTGGAGAGAGGAAAGAGAGAGAAGAGGTTTCCTAAACACAGATCAAAACTCTGTAAGACCAAACATATAATTGGAGAGAGAGAGAGAGAGAGAGGTACGGTTCCTAGAACACACGAACCAAACTCTA
>NW_006497450.1:1585179-1595992 GCF_000471905.2 Amborella trichopoda
AAAAAAAAAAAAACAATTCGATCATGGATTACAAAAAAATCGATCAAGTATTACAAAAAAATCTATCATGGATTACAAAAAAAAAAAAAAAAACCGTAACAGGACTCGCCGATTCCGTACAGTGAATCGGCGAGTCACTGTGCAGAAATCGTCCGGTTCTCTCTAGAATCGGACGATTCCCATTTTTTTCGCCGATTCGATTCGTCCATGACGAATCCCGAGTCCGGTTCTACTCGGCATTTTTTTAAACACTGGTCAATAGTGATTGCTTCCTCCTCATATTAATATATATATATATATATATATATATATTTCCTTATATACATTCCCATTATACTGGTGCACAACTGTGCACAGGCTTCACATATTCAAATTACAAATTATCCAATAAAAATATTTGACATTTACTGTAACATTGTTATAGCCACTCGTAACCATCAATTGTGAAATTTGACATGTGATTCTTTGAGATTATGTAAAAAATATAAATAATCATTTTATTATGCATTTGGATATAATTCTTCAGCATTAATTTGGTTTCAATATAGTAAATCAAAGCAATAAAGTTTGACTGAAAATAAAAATCATTGATAATCAAGCAAGTTAAATATCATAAATATTTTGGTATGGTTGCAAAAGCAAAGTGGATCATTTTTTTAGTTTTTTTCTGATTAATTGGAATCGGCTACATGAATCTTGGCTCTCTATCCTGAAAAAATAAAATATGCGCAGATGGAAAACAATGTTTCGATTAATTGTTTTCGTGGATACACGATAAAAGTCATTGAATAATATACTTGTCATGACTTGAAAACGTAGAGGTCCCACCCAACAAATCATTCATCTGGATTTTCATTCGACACACAAATAGATGCGAATAGATAAATTTTCAGAATAAGCATGTACTGCTAGTTAGATATGATTGTCTTGGTTTTCCTTAACAAGTGTGGATGATTCCTTTGCAATCTCTTTTGCAGATGATGTCGTGCTCTTCAGTGTAGACTTAGTTTAGTACATCTTATTAATATTTTTGAATGTCTCAATTCCCAATTTTAGTTAGTTACATTATTCTATTTCAATACAATTCGAAGTGTTCTATGTTTCCTTTAAGTTAATTACAAATTGTTATATTTTAATGAACAAATATATTGAATTTTCATCTACAAACACTTATTTCCATCATTTAAATATATTTGCAATGTTCCTTATAAATAAAGTTTACCTGCATATGCAAGATTAAGATAAAATTCAAAAAATGTTGGTATTGATCAATATTTATTTTTGTATACTTCTTTCTAATTTATTGAAAGAAAAATGTTTTTGTTAGTCTACTATCTAAGCCAATAATACATGTAAATGCATATAATATTTTTTGTGGGTAGTTTAGTGCAGTTGGAGTCCTTACTTCTAGTAGGATTGGAATTTAAGACATTACGATGTCAACAAGCCAATAATACATGTACATATATAATATTTTTTGTGGGTAGTTTAATGTAGTTAGATTCTCTTACCTCTAGTAAGAATAGAACTTAAGACATTATGATGTCGATATATGTGACAACAAATGTGCACGGGTAGCGTCTATAGTTATTGTTATTTATCATCATCTACAAATCAATTGGACTTAAAATTTTGAAGTTAGATCGACGACCGACTACACATATGGACATTATTCGATTTTTTATTCTTTATAAATTCACTTAACTTTAATTTTTTATGACATGCTAGAGATACGTGCACATAAATAAATAACCCAAATGAAAAGTATATGGACAGTTGAAGAGTGCACAAGCACCCTCCCAATATCACATATTAAAAAAAGGGAATGCCAGCGTGATTGTTTATAATGTTTTATTATTAATTTTCTACAAATACAATTTAATTTGAAATTTTGGATGTCCACAACCATGGCACCCAAAGAGCATAAAAGAAGGATTTTGGAAAAAATAAATATTTTGGATGTTTCAGGATATCTTGGTCAAATTTTTTAAATTATTGTATTTTATAATCCGTTAAGTATGTCTGTAATCTATTGTCAGTCCATTAGTCGAAAAAAAAATAAATTTATTAGCTATTTGATGTGAAATCGGACAAATTAAGTGTGTTGTAATATTCTTAAAATTTATTTTAGACTTTGTGCCCCGTGACTACTACATCCCCAAGTACCCAAACAGCAGCATGTTTTTATTGGATGAAGTTTTTATAAGGCCCATGCTTTATGAAAACAAAACAAAGCCTCACCTCAAATCCACATCCCAAAAGCACTTTCGGCAACATAAATCTCCATGATGGCTCTAAAATAAATTTTCAACATGGACAATCAATTTTGAAATTCAAAAAATGATATAGATATTGCGGATCTATGAACATTTATTTTTAAAAAATATATATATGATTTAAATAATTTTTTAAAATATATACTATTTTTATAACTTGAAATCCTCATTTTGTTTTTACAACCATAATGTTAACTCGAATTAAAGCTTTTTCAATGTTTGAATTCAATTTTAGATGAGTTATGGAGTGAGGCTTTACTTATTTTGATAGGGCTGCAGCCCTATCAAATCATTTTCCTCTTTTATTATAAACAGACTACACGTTAGTCTCGCCTTGTTGGTGCAATCGTAGGGGGCCATTTTGGTCTTATTTTGCATAGCAATTCAAACCGTCGATCAAACGCTCAAGGTTAATCTGGACCGTGCATTAAAACCCCATTCACAAAGCGCGGGAAACGTACTATATAATGAACAAAAGCCTGAAACCAGAAGCAAAGGAGCGGACACAAATGCAAACCCTAATCTCCATTCCTGCTTCATCTTCGGCGTCGAGCCCAAACCCCAAGCCTAACCCTATCTCTGGTTCTAGCTCAAGCTTGATTTGGAGCCGTAATCCTTGCTCCAACCTTAGGTCTGAAACTCCTGTTCAGATCAGGCTATGGAGACCAGCAGCTCAGAGAAACATCCGGAACCAATGGTCCACAATCGTTTCTCAGAAGCAGAAATGGAGCTCTGCATCTTCTAATGGCCGATCTCTTGCTTCATCATTGGTGAACGCTTACCTCTCGTGCAGGTGATTACAACATTAGGGATATATGGTCAGGGCCTCAGCCATTATGGCTTCCATGGTTGTTGATTATGGAGTTGGGGTTTTCATTGGCATTCGTGGAGGGATTAAGCTTTTTACAGTGATTTTGTGGTACCAGGTACTTGCCATCAATGGATTTGGGTGTTTTGAGCAGCATGAATGGGATTCGCGACAAAGCACATCAGAAGCTGGCTCAGAAACAGGTGACTTGATTGCATCACGGCAGATTATATGTATCCAAGCTCTCCATTATTGATTTGTTGTAATGATTAACTGTTTTATTTCATATCTCTGTTGTCGTGCTATAACTACTTATGCTCTTTGTATATCTCACTGTCATTTATGCCCAGGTTTATGATTTATACGCAATTGTGTGCCTTTAAATTTTCATAAAGATAATTGTTTGGCTTGTTTTACTTTCTACGACAAAGGGGATATTTTGACTGATTTACAACCGTTTTTTTTTTTTAAATTGGTTTTCTTCCCATCCTATTTTATTAACAAGGGGCCATTGTTGTGCAAGCAGTATGGAGTTTTGTCAGTGGAAAAATGCTGATGAATGTTCTGCTTGTTTTGTTGAGAAATAAGTGTTGCTGTCTTAACCGGGCATTGAGTTAAAAGTTTCAAACAGTTCCTTGTGCCCCTTTTGGATGGGCATGAAGATTGAAGAACTCATAAATTCATGTGTTGCCATCACCTTCTTCTCTGTCCCCACACAAGAATGGAGTCGAATAACAACACAACATGTGGGTCCACATACACAATATGCAGTGCACATTTGAAAAACATTGGTTATAGTAATCTTTTTTTTTTAAATTTTCATGATGAACTCCTCACTGTGTTAAAGGGAGTCCCTTTCTTCCATTGTAGTACTTTTCATTGTATTTAAGTTGCTTACTTATTTTAATATGTGAAGCATCGAAATTTGTCTGCACATCAAAAGAGAAAAATTAAGTTTGATTCAACTTTCAATCTGTAATTATGTCATTTATCTATTTGCTTATTGGCCGAATCACTGCAAACTGTATATTCTCATGTCTTTCACTCTGTATCTGCTTATCTATCCAGTACAGTGATCTTGAAGTACTGCAATTTCCTCCTTTATGTAATCTCATTTTCCCACTGATGTCCTTCAGGGCCATTCTTAATATTAGGTGCAATATAGAGAGTGTATACTCACTGTGTTAGTATAATTGTTCTCTTTTCTTAGGACTTGTATTGTTACACGAGTTTTATGAAAGGAATGCCTTTGATGTATTGTAAATGTGATTCAAGGGAGTTATCAATCTTTTGCATTATATTTGTTATTTTAGTTTTTTGTCCAATGGGCATTAAAGCTGAATAATTTGGAAATCAACATTGGGCAAGGTCCTGTTGCTCTATTTGTTGGGTTGCGTGGTCTATGGATTTGTGTTGTTGCTACTGCACATTGAAGTGCACATCTCTAAAATGTTTTTGCTTCAATTTTTTGAAGTGGATGTGCAGTGACGGTTTACTAGATAATAATCATTATATTTTGTATGGCTTCAAGACCTATAATTTACTTAAAGGTAATCAATGAATCAATTGATAATCTACCTAAATGTCCAGTGATCTCTTCATTGAAAAATTGAAATTTATTTGTTTAAACAATAGAACTGTACTACTTGGAATTGGAACTGAGTTGAACTATCCTCGATGGCCCTTCTCAAATAGGCATCAAGGTTGAAGAATTCAGAAATCAGTGCGTTGTTTTTCAGCTTCTTCTCTATTTTCTTATGAGTGTGGAGTTAAATCACAACACAACATTTTGTTCTTTACCAGCAGTATGATGTGGCACATAGACAATATTAGGTATTTTATCTTTCTTGTTTATGTGTTTTTATACACATTTTCTTGTGCACCCTCTTGCATGTTCATGTATTTTGAGAGTTTTGTGCTCCATCACTAAATGTCCAGTGATCTCTTCATTGAAAAATTGAAATTTATTTGTTTAAACAATGGAACTGTACTACTTGGAATTGGAACTGAGTTCAACTATCCTTGATGGCCCTTCTCAAATAGGCATCAAGGCTGAAGAACTCAGAAATCAGCGTGTTGATTATCAGCTTCTTCTCTGTTTTCTTATGAGTGTGGAGTTAAATCACAACACAACATTTTGTTGACCTATACTTAATATTTATAAAGTTAACCTTTCTAAAAAAATAAAATCCCAACACAACTATTTGTTATTTACCAGCAGTATGATGTGGCACATAGACAATATCAGGTATTTTATCTTTCTTGTTTATGTGTTCTGTTGCACATTTGCTTGTGCGCCCTCTTGCATGTTCATGTGTTTTGAGAGTTTTGTGCTTCATCACTAGTCATCCCAGATTTACAATCAGAAATCATGCCACAGAAATGTCTTCTTTGATATGGAAAAATGTATTTTTTTGTTTATGCTTCATTATTGAATGGCCTGGCATAACATGAAAGAGATCGATTATTTACCTATCTGACATGTGGCTATTGTGAAAGCCATTTGTGCATGCATCCATTGTAATTTATGATGAAATATCCAAACATGAACATACTTTTTCAAGTCTGTTGACCCCATAGTTGCTGGAACTTTGTTGGAAAGGTCATGGACCCACTCCGGAACCTCGATTATGCGGTTCCAGCTGGGAATCTTGGATGGAACGCAGATCACAAAAGATCCCTATATTGTGATCCGCGTTCTCAGCAGGTTCTAATCACGGTTCTCAAGTGTATGACACAGCATATGTTTTTTTCTCTATTTGGCAAAGATTCATATGCAATGATTCAGTTTGTGGCCAATGGTACTGTGAACCCATGCACCATTCTTGATCCCTTAAAATATACTATTGCTATTCCTTCCCCATGGAATGGCGCTTCCCTGTAACAAGGATCGGGCTCCCTTAATATAGGATTGTATAGACGACGATCCCAACCATAAGGAGCTTCTAATAATGCACAGTTCTGCGGACCCGAGCCCGCTTCTGCTCCCAGGAACGCACCCGCACCCGGCAACTATGGTTGACACCAAGTAAATCTTAAAAGCCAAGTCAACAAATCATCAATACCTGTGTTTTTTTCTTAGTCTTCTCTGTTTTCATTCAATAGTCATATTTTTAGGTACTTTGACTTATTTCCTGGACAACTTTTAACAACTTAAATATGATATTAGGCAAAAATTTTGTAGCAGTCATCCAATTGTTGGCCTGGCTGAGAAAGATGAAATAGCAGAAATTTATGTGATTATGATATGGTACGGATGATAATGCACGTAATATTGAATCCATTTGGTCTATCATGATTCATGACTAACTCCGAACTCTTCTAATATTGTTCATCATATACAAAAAAAAAGCTTGAATGTGCTGGATTTGTTTTATCTGGTTATTTTGTAAAGGCTATTTTTTCCGTGTATGATGGTAAATTGATGATTGGATTTAATGATCAGTTAGGTTTTGGAAAGAATTATATTGTAAAGTTGTATAGATTTGTGGAGATTTTGTATTTTTGAACTATTTAGATGTTGAGTTTCACTATCCTTAATGTTCTTACTTAATATGGGCATTAAGGCTGAAAAACTCAAAAACCATTGTGTTGTCATCAGCTTCTTTCCTGTTTGTCACCAGGAATGGAGTTAAATAACAACACGACATTACTTTTACGGGCTCTCAATCACGCTCATGACAATTAGGTTTTGGAGTGAATTCTCTTCCACAGCAGTATAGATTTGTTAAATGATGAGGTTTTGATGATGTGAGCTTTTGAGGAGTTGAGTTTCACTATTCTGAGTGCTCTATCCTAATGAGCATAAAGGCTGAAAAACTCAAAAAATCAATGTGTTGTCATCAGCTTTTTCCTTGCTTTTCATGGGGAACAGAGTTAAACAACAACACAACATCACTTTAAACATTTTGAAATTGTCGGTTCAGATTGGGAATCAGTAGGTATTGTGCCAATTCTGAGAGTTCCATATCTATATGCTGTATAATATGTAAAATTTATGTCATTCCTAGAGTGATTTATTAGGCTAGAGTATACCGCCGGAAAGAACTAGGCTGGGGTTAGTATGGCCTCCATAATGCGCAAACTTGGAGGCTTCTTACTCCATCTGTTCTAAGAGTCTCCGCTAGTTGAACTGTGTCCAGTAGACTCCCAGTTCTACTCATTCCCTTTGTCCGCTGTTGGATTGGGATACTAAACCCTCCAGCAGCCCAAACTAGATGCCCAAATAGGAACAGGGATGGGGAACAATAAAATTCTCATACATTCCCATTGATCTATTCTCTAAAATAGTTTTCCAATCCAACATAGTTCGCGTTAATCATGTGCCAATATAATTTATCGTCGGTTGTTGCATAAAAAAAGATTGATTCCATTGTGTTTATATGCGTATTTTTTGGTTGTTTTGTGTGGTGTTGGAAAACAAGGTATTGAGCTCGAACTCGAGCATTTGGGTGAAATACACAAGGGGGACTGGTACTCTGTAAGACACGTTCTTTTGGTCTTTATCATCTGGACTGAACAACCTACCGGGTCTGAGTGACTTGGGCAAGTTCAAGTTTGAGTCTCTAATATTTTAAATATTGGTTATGTTGTCCTAGGTTTTGGCATTTGTGAATGTGCAAGAATGGTTGGTTGATAGCTCCAAGAAAATAGTTTATTGTTATTTCATGAAAATAGTCCTTCCTTCTTAATTTATTTGAGTAATTTTTTTTATTGATGGCAATGATTAGAAAGAGAGAGGCCTGGAGTGGGTTTTTGGATGCTCATTACTACTTGAAGGTGCTGCTTTTCATGGGCTTGGTATCTTCTTTTGGGGTGGGCTTCCCACCATGATGGATCTCCCTATCTTACACTTGATATGAGCCATGCTTCCCTATCTTACACTTGATATGAGCCATGCTTTGTATAATCTTATCTGTTTTCTTTATTCTCGTCTTATTCTGTGAAATACCATTTTCTAATATATTTGTTTGCTTTTTAGTATCATTTATTTAAAAATTGAACATTGAAGTTATAGCAAGTGTTTACCGTGAGCTTTCCTGTCATTTTATAGAAGTCAAATGTTGTACCAAATTTTTTTTTTCTGGGCAGCTGGTGCTTTTGTTTAGGTAAAGTCAACTTAGATTCTCTGGAAGAATATTAAGTACTTTTGCACATTATGTAAGAATGGAGGGGATGGATTCAAATAGAAGAATGACAGTCTCTTGACTTTTTTTACCCATAATATCATAGTAAAGTTGTGTTCCCTTGTATTACATTTGCTCTTTGTTTGTCAATCAAACTTATAAGTTTGTTTTATGCAGAAAAATACTGAAAGTTATTATTACCTCTTAGTTCTAGTTGTTGGAAATACATTTAGGCCTAGTTTGGATCCACTGATATTTATGTTCAAATGCTAGCTTTGGATAAATCACTTAAGGAATAATCTTATTTAAATAGTGACGATCCCTTGTCAATGATGCTTGGATTTGCATATTCTTTGTGCTAGATCTGAACCCTTTTGAACACTCAATTTGCTATACCCAAGCTGGAAAAATATGGCCCAATGGTCCTCTAAGTCATATTATGACTTTATGACACCCTTGGATCTTCATAATGGCTCCACATGTTCTATAGTCTCTGGATTGCCTCTTATTGGGGTTTCGAAATTCATATTGGATAACACTTGTTTGAGGCAGAAACCTCTCAATTGCAATCAGAGGTTATGTTCTCTGGTAGGTGCTATTGTTGTCCACAGAGTTCACAATTCTTATGTTTTTTAACTTTTTTGGTGATTGAACTTATTTGTTTTGTTTTAGGTATTGTCTCTGTTTAAATTATTTACATATTTATATTTGTGTTTTTCCCTAGGAGCATTATCGGGAACAACTTTTGCTGTCATATAGCGAATTGGTGAGTTTAATTTTTTTTAGTAATAACCATTATGATATCTTTATATTTAGGGTATGCGATATATTATACGCTTGAATTTTTGTTTCAAGCAGTTTGCTAGTGCCTCCTCTACCCTTAGATGTCAACAAGGGATGTTTGGGCTATGTTGTTTCTTTTTGCGAAGTTTCAATCTTAGGACTTTTAGCCAAAGAATGACATATCCCAACTGTACTTTTGACATTGGAAGGTTAGAGAGGTGCTGGTAAAGTGCTTAAAACCTGCATGCTTGTATACAAATTATTTAAAGTAGAGCTGCTTGTAGTTGTCAAATTGTCATTTTACCACTGTGATAAATGACTAAAAGATAATCATACATGTAAATGCAACTAAAACTTCGCATCTTTTTCTTTAAAATTTTTGTCATTTTCAATGGAATGACTGCTCAACTTACAAATGCAATCATGGCTTCAACTATCAGTGGATCTTTACCGTTTTTTTTTTTTTTTGGGGGGGGGGGGGGGGGGGAGTAGTTAACTTGTGTTAATAAGTAAAACACATGTATTCATAGTTACAAAAATGCCATTGGTGGTATACATATGCAAATACATCCCAGATCTTAGGTGATTACAGTTACAAATATTGTATACAAAATTGGGGCCATTGTTAGTGAGTTGAGAAATATTCAAGAATGGGGTGTGACACCTGTAATCAAAAGATAAGGTTGGACCTCTGTAGCTATTTCCAAAAAGTGCTTGCTGCTATTGGTACTGAGCAGAGTTCCTCACTAGCGGCCAGTGTTTGCAAAACCGACCGACCCGAATCGTAACTGGCCGATTAGATCGGTACTGACTCCGATTAAGGCCAGTTTTGTGGTCCTAATAAATAGAAGCCGTTCTCCAAAAAAAACTGGCACATAGCTGTCGGTTTGAGGTCGAACCGGTGGTATGTACTCTAAATCGGCCGGTTTTTCCTAATCGGTCCGGTTTACCGTTTTAACACCCGATATAACGTTGTTTTCAACACATCAAATAATGGTCGTTATTTGGCATAGGCCCTGTTATTTTCACATAACCTATGAATAAAGCTTTTGCAACGTTTTTTAATTCCATTTTTTGGTTTTCTTGTTTTTTTTGGTCAATTATTGATGTTATACATTGGAAAGTTTATATAAATCATCGATTATTGAATCAAAAGTCGAAAAACAAAAGAGTTCTTGGCTGATTGAAATGGGGATTTTTGAAAATTTGAAATTTCTGCTATTCTATCAAATGCAGCTTCATTACCTCATAGATTTTCATAAAAATGGAGGGCTTTGATTCATTGTTGAAGGATTCAACGTTTACATATTCCAATTTTTCCAAAACAATGACGATTTGAGGTTTTTTTGGGCACGAAGTACTGCTGCTTGAAGAACTATTTTTTATCTAAACAAATTGATTTCTGATCTATCAATTGATTGATTTTTATCGAATTGTTCAGTGCAGTTTGATCATTAAGGCCTCATTTATCAAATAAACTATTTATTTTGATTTACTATTGATTAAATGCTTTTATATCGAATTTTTTTCCTATGTTTTTTTCTTGAAATTTTCGTAAAGTGAAAAATCCGCAATTTTTGAAGAAAGATCTCAATAGTGAATGGATCTTCATGAAATTTGGGGCATTTGAATCTTAATTGAAGTATATATCATATCCCCATGTTAATTTGTTTAAAAAATTAAAGATTTGGGGTTGATTTTCACTCTAAAATTTTTTTGTTCTTTGGCTTGATTTTAGGGTTCTTAATTTTTTTTTTTAATAAAATTATGTTTTGTTTTTATAAAAATATGTTATTTGTGATGAATATGAGAAAAAAAAC
>NW_006497450.1:1597514-1621508 GCF_000471905.2 Amborella trichopoda
TTTTTTTTGGGGGGTTTTGACCCGTCTTTTTTGTAAAAAAAAATGTCCTTGATCGGTTAGTCCGGTTTTGGTTCGAACCGCTCTCAGCCTCATGACCGGTTAACCGTTCTGGTTAGATTTTGTGGCTTGCATCACCATTCTATCTTATTGCTAAGCTTATGGTGTCCTTTTGTAATTTTTTAAGTGGATTCTAGTTCTATCATGATCTGCTGTGGTTGTATTTATCAGGAAATTCCATTGTTCTTTGTTTATTGCTTTTTTTTTCGAAATTGCTAATTGTTTGTTCTTTGTTTATTTTTCTTTTCATGCTGCTTTTATATTTGGGTTTTTAGACCTAGATGTGCCTGCCTTGTTTATGGACTTGAGGCTCTTTAAGGTTTTAATTGGTCCATTAAGATTGCATCTCCTTCTCCAAATTCATAACTTAGGCCAAGGTTTTGGTCAATCCGTTGGCAGTGGATAGAATACATCAAACTAAAACTAAAACCTTAATATTTAGCAGAGATTAAACAAACAGTAACTTGATAATCCAAAATGCGCAGATATGCGCTTAATGTACTTGATAATCTAAAATGTGTAGATTTGAAGTTAACGTACTGATCTAGGTTTTTGAGTGGTTCGTGGACATTCCAGTCGTTAGATTGGTATTAACCAACTTGCGTTTGTTTTTTTACGCACTAATATACAGAGACCAGTACTCTTACTCCAGCGCTACCATACCACACATTCTTCAAGTCAAGGAAGACAATCAGAGGAAGTTTTGAGTACACAACAACCCATGGAAGACGTACTAGTTAGAAAGGGACGGCTGATCCCGAAACCTAGATCAATCTGGCCCAAAGTCAATGTGCTAGGAATCGATTTTGTTCACCTTTACACCGTTTTACTCTTTTGGTTAGAAAGTTTTCTAACTAGCCATGAACCACTCAGAAAGTTTTGCGATAGAATAACATATGAGATTACAACTGTTATCATTGATGGCATACGATCATTATTGAACCAGAGTTTATTAGAGCTTTGGAACAGTCTGCGATCCATCGCAGAAACAAATGATCACGATACAAGGAACAACATTTTTGCACGGAAGGCACCAACCTTCAAGGAATTTGAGATGCCTCGTTTCTATGCGAACTTGCTTTTTGGGATTGGACCGCTTCATATTGAAGACAGCCTCATGGATACCATAATTATTTATGCACCGGCCCAAGAGAGAGGAGATAACTACAGACGCACTAAACTCCCGTAATCCGTTCAAGAGAACTCCACTGCTTGATGAAAGTGATGAAAGAGATGAACCTCCCACTCGAGACAATCACCAGTCGAGGTTTAGTTGGATCTTTCTTCACCACATGTAAATAGAGAATTGTTGTAGTAGGAGTTTATGAAGTGATTGGATGCTTCAACGCTCGTTACTACATCAGAGTCGATACTATAACCGCTATGCTCTTTGGAACCTTTGGTAGCACCAAACACCCTTTTGAGGATCCATTTTTAACGATTGGATTCGTATCAGATGAGACTGTGATCGACGCATTCTTGAGGATACCATCACCATTCGAAGGAATATTACCGACTGCAGATGCCCGTCATGTTTGGGGTGATTTTGCTATCAATCCATTTGGCCTTGCCCTGGCCAGCGACACACCAGTGGAAGGAAGAGGGAAAGGGATTTACGTGCTAGGAAGAGGCACGGACAAGTTTGCGCTCACTTGCCCATGGCCTAATGCGCCCGGAGAGAGCAACAATGATCAGAGAGGTTTCTCACAATGCCAGTAGGCATTGAGAAATCAATTGACAACCAAAAGAGGCCAAGCTTTGGATCTTCACCTAGTGCTAAAGTCGAGCATCCTGTCAATGCTTAACTTAATGTTTTGTTATATTCAAGTTTAAACAACTCATTAGAGCAAGACAATTAACTATGTCTGTATTAAGTGCATATTTGTGCATTTTGGATTATTAAGTTACTGTTTGTCTAATATCCGCTAAATATTAAGGTTTTAATTTTAGTTTGATGCATTCTATCTACTGTCAACCAAAACCTTGGCTTGGGTTAAATCGACAATTCTGACTTAAAACCTTAATGGTGGGCCAATCATGTGAAAGGTGTTTGTCATATTCAAGGTTTGATTCTTGGTGTCCTTCTAAAGTATAGAATGATCTTGCCAACTATCGATCTCTTGCGTATCTCCTGACGGTGCATGGTACTTGACAATCTCGTACGTTGGCACATCACTGATGATTTCATATTCCCGTCTTGGGATTCTCTCATGCCCTTGATCGATGATGATTAGTCCTCTGTCCATTTGTCTACTATCAGTACTTCGGTGAAGTATGAGTGAACCTGCAGGAATTAAGTGGATCTATCCGGCACACCGGTAGGGATTAAGTGGATCCATTAGGATGTTGGTGGGTATATAGGTGACTTACTTGAGACGCCAGTAGAGTACTTTGTGAAATCTTTTGAATTATGCAAGGATTTACTTATGCATTTCTTCATAGTGTTTCAATATGCCTTCAATTTTTTTGGATTATGTTAAATTTTTTGTTCCTGAATCTGAAACTGTTCTTCATGTATGCTTTTCCTTATTGTTTCAACATGCATTCTTTTAGAAAATATTACATTTTTCAATCATGATTTTTTTTAGAAGTTATGATGGTCACTTATTGAGTAGCCAAGTTTTATAACAACCCAAGTTTTATACTCAGTATATATGCAAATGAATACGTAAATCCTTGCACAATTCAAAAGATTTCACAAAGTACCCTACTGACGTCCCAAGTAGGTCATCTATATACCCCACGCGTCCTGATAGGTCCACTTAATCCCTACCTGCATCTTGGATAGGTCCACTTAATTCTTGCGGATCCATTCATACTTCATCGGTGTACTAGATGAGTCCACTTAATCTCTACCGACGTATCAGATAGGTCCATTTATACCTCACCAGTGAATCAGATGAGTCCACTTAATTCCTACCGACGTACCGTATAGGTCCACTTATACCTCACCGGTTAACCAGATGAGTCCACTTAATCCCTACCAGCCTCTCGGATAGGTCCACTTGTGTACTTAAAGTATCTCTGAGACTCTTTAAACATTAGAAAGCAACAATATCGTATATTTAAAATTGCCTTGAAATCATTAGCATGAATTCACATAAAGCAATTTATCAATCACTTTTGTTGATTTTTGGAGAATTTCTTCATGTGAAGTCATGCTAATGATTTCAACGATATTTTGAATATACAATATTGTTGCTTTCTGTTGTTTAAAGAGTTTCAGAGATACTTTAAGTATTCAAGTGGACTTATCCGGGAAGCCGGTAGGGATTAAGTGGACTCATTCGGTTCGCCGGTGAGGTATAAGTGGACCTATCCGGTACACCGGTAGGGATTAAGTGGATTCATTCGGTACGTTGGTGAGGTATGAGTGCTTGGTTGGTTATTTGTAAAAGTGATTAATATAAGAATTCATTCTAATGATTTCAAGGATATTTTGAATATATGATATTGTTGTTTAAAGAGCTTCATAGATAAAATAACTATACAAGTGGATTTATCCGGGATGCCAGTATGAATTAAGTGGACCCATCAGGACGATGGTGGGGTATATAGGTGATCTGCTTGAGACGTTAGTAGGGTACTTTGTGAAATCTTTTGAATTGTGCAAGGGTTTACATATGCATTTCTTCATAGTGTTTCAATATGCATTCAATTTTTTTGGAATATGTAAATTATGTGTTCTTGAATCTGAAATTGTTCTTCATGTATGCTTTTCTTCACATTGTTTCAACATGCATTCTTTTAAAAAATATTATATTTTCCAATCATGATTTTTTTAGGGCTTATGATGGTCACTTATCGAGGAGCCAAACTCATCAAATTATGGCAATGGATGAAACGTTGCGTTTTTTGAGATAGTCGATAAAATGATATTGGCAACAAAACATATTTTAATTTTAATCTTGTATTTGCCAAAGTTATAGATAATTAAAAATGTAATGCATTATTTCATTGTTGACGGTGTTGATTTTGTACACATTATCTGATATTATTGGGCTTTTTGAGATGTATTGAGTGACTTTTTCCCTTTGAGGTCATACATTAGTTAGTGAGAATTTGAGAAACATCTTTTTCATTACGTAGTAACAATTTGAGAAGCTTCTTTTTAGTTCTTAGCTATCCGATTATGATCTTCACTTGCAATTTATTGCAGGTATCGACTGTTTGTCAAATGGTACGTGCATCTCAATCCATGCGATGCTTCTTAAAAGGATCTCTTGATAGTCCAATTGTAGAATTCTGTAGTCAGCCTGGCAATAGTGATGACTGTGGAGATGGACGCGGTGTACCTGTTTTCTCTTATTTGTCAGTCACCTATTTTGGTAGATATTTTTGTATATGTTCTGTTTTATCATACTCCAGTAAATGCTTTTGAATGTTGCAAGTTGTTTGTCTTCAAGTGAACACAAGTAGGAATGTGACCTTGGCCTGGGTTGTCAGGGTGGCAGAGCCATAATGTGATGTTGAGGGTTCCATTGTTTCCTTGTTAACATTTTCCCAAAAAAAGTAGATAGACAAGATCATGACTCATTTTAGTTATTTCCTCATTGATTTTCATTGTTTGTGTATGTGAAACTAACCCTAGTAGCCACAAACTATTATGTTTAACTTCCAAATCCTTCTATATCTCCATTTTGCTTGAATTAAAGGTAGTTAATGTAGTGTGTTCTTCTTTGCAACCAAGCCCCAAATGCATGGTGCTTCTGACCTTCCACTGAAAAATTATGGAAATAGCAAACATTGACCCTACCAAGAGTGGATCTGCTGGTTGGTGGCTTCTCTCCCCGTGCTGCAGATTATGCAAATATTGAAATGGGTGATCTTGGGATGATCTATTACCATACTGATTGGGTTTAAATGTTCTAATAGCACCTATGCTAGATTGACATGTGTCAGGCATGTCTGGATGGGTCTAACATGACATGTCTGGCACACTGGGCTGTCCACTTGGTGTGGCTCAACTGTGCCCGCAATGGGTCTTGAACAAATTGTAATTATGTCAGGTACTTTTCCCGTTAGAGTTAGCCATTGACACTTGTCCAAAACTGGATGCAGGTATCAAATACGAGGACACGTAAGACATGCATGTCCAGAAGTCTAGACACGGGCTTTGACAGTATTAAACACACATGCTTATGATTCAGATGGGAATAACTTGTATATAGAAACAAGTTTTGTAGGGCTTATACGGATGAGTTGTGTCGACCACACTGCTTTATAAGAAGCCATGTCGGATACACATCGTCCATGTTTGGTGCGGGTACATGTTGCCCGTACCCTTGCAACACAGGATTTGCACAGTTCTTTTTCTTTGTCCACTCTGTGCAGTCCAACACGTTTTGTCTTTTGCACAAGGCCACAAGGGTGAGTAGGACCAATCCGCCACGCTGCTATTAAAGTACTTCGATATTGTTGCTTTTCCATTGTTGCTTAGGGTTTTGTGGGGTTGTCATTGTTTTTGTGTATTTGAGATGCATCTTTCTCCCTTGTACAAAACATACTCCTTCCATCTTGGATGTACATTGTGTAAAGCCAATTTCCTGATCATGTTTCATAAGTACATGTGTGGATGTTGTGTGCTGGTAAACCAGCCCGTGGTACCTGTGATCTTGCAGTCTTTTAAATTTTTGTTTTTTTGTCTAGGGTAGATCAGTGGGGAATACAAGCCCCTACCCGTTTTGGAAATAGTTAAGTGGTTTTCGAATGTGTCAGTGAGAATGGAAACCTAGACCGGTAGCTGAGGCTCAGGTGGTGCTACCATCACGACCTCAACCCCATTTCCTCCTACAGTCTTTTAATGATTACGTAGAACATGCTATTCTGTCTTTCAAACATTTTGTCATGCCAGAACTCAATAGTGAACTTGCTTTTGTGATTACTGTTTTCTGGTATGCTGAAATTTATTTTACATCAATTTAAATTTCTTGCAGAATATGTATATCTTAGTTTTGAGATGTGGCACAGAACATTTTCTGTGGATATTTCATTTTTTTTTGCTTTGCGCTAATGAATGACCTGGTCCAATTCAGAGAGCTTGGCGCAAGAACTCACTCAGATGTTTGTATTGGAGCTAAATTTGAAGGTAAATACAGGAGATATCTTTCATATTACAAAAAAATATGGAATATCTTTCTTTCTTTTGTCGCTCCTGTATTCCATATGTTCTTGAAGCTTGTACCCTTTCTGATGTTTCTTTTATTCGATATAGCCATATAGTAGCACTGGAATTTTTCCTGCTTTGCCTGTTAAAAACAGCATACAAGTGAGTGTAGCGGTTCATGGGATTGCATCTATTTCTCCAGTTTTGATTGTATCTACCTATCCATTCTATATGCATGTCTGTGATTGTTCTCTAATATTTTTCAACAAATGCAGAGGTTGCTAGTGGCTGCTCTTTGTTGCATCACTTGTGATGATGGTATCAATACACAAGCCAATGTACTGAACTGGTCCAATGAGCTGTTTCCTGGTGAATTTGAGAACATGGGAAGCATTGGCTTGTTGAATGAGGAATCCTGCTTGCCAATCCCTCCATGCATTCAGGGGCGGGAAAATGGTGATACTAACATGGAAAGACTAAGCCAACATCCAGAAAGAGAGGTCATGCAGGTAACAGTGATTTCCCTTATTTATAATAACATGACCCAGTCTTGTTCATGAAAAAGGTAGTGTTATTTCTTTTTTTAGTTTGTAAATAATTAACTCAACCTTATTTCATGAGTTGATTTTTATTGGTCTGACATTTTCATTTTCAAATGATCAATCCCTTGATAAAATGGTTGGATGTAGTTGGTTATTCTCAAATGAATTGTTTGGCTTCTATAATAGAGTCAGAGAAACTTTCTTAGGTCCCACAGTATGGCATCTTAGCAGAAGAAGGTTCTGAAGTTATATTTTGAAGAAGGATTCTTGTAACATAAGTAGGACATGTAGAAACTTCAAGAAAAAAAAATATACGCAAATTCAAGTGTTTATAATTGGACAGACGCAATGCCATCTTTTCACTAATACATTTGCCGTAGCATAAACAGAAACAGTTTGCATGTAATGTATTGAAACATCATGGTGTTCTTTGTCCTTTTTGTTTGTTTTTTTTGTCCTTTTGATGCCAAAGTTTCCCGTGTATTGCAGGTATACTTGACTGTGTGGCTTGCTGAAGTGAATATCAATACTCGAAGGTGAGCTATTTTTTTGAATTTTTTTTAGTAGTAATAGTTGTTTATTGAAGAATTGTGTTGTTTCAGAGTGGATGAGATCATAGCTATGGTTGAGGAAGAGATGCAGCTTAAACTCGGTTCATCCTAGGCATCTGTGGTGTATGTTTATTATGAGGGTTCAAATCGGAGGCCTTTATTGATATTCAGGGAATGATTACATGTAATTTAAATACTGAGTCTTGTTGTAATTTTAGTTTCTAGGCAAAAAAAGAAAATACACAATAATTCATAATATTGGTCCTAGTTGGGGCTAAAATAACTGCAAGATTGTATATGAAATACAAAACCAGAAAACTACATGATCATTCCCCTCTGTATTTATAAGAAAATGGGCAATTCATACTTTTATAGGGAAATGGTGAAGATTTGGGGACATCTATTTATTTAAGCTCTTATTTGACTAATTTCCTGTGTATAATGAACTCATCTTGCCAAGGTGTATCTTGCACATGCCAGAATGTGCGTCTTTTAATTTGTTATTTTCTTGATAATATGTAACCTTTCATTTTAATAGACATTTTGTGTTGGTTTTTTGTAATTTTAAACCCTATTGTAAGGAACTTAACTATTTCTAGTTTGCCAGCGCTACTGAGAGTACTATTCAGCTATGCGATTGAGAAATGTCATAAATAAGTCGGGGTGCAAATGTGTTGGGCCCAGGTTGGGTCGACTGAGATCTGACCCATCCAGGTCTGGGCTTGATTTGGACTTTGGACCCAGACTCCAGGATGGAATTGGTTTTGTACCCATTTGGGTCTGGGTCTGGGTCTGTATCAAACTTGACTTGCCATGTTGACTTACAGGGTTTAGACCTAGACCCTGGTAGGGTACCACGGCCCCACGGGGTTCCCTGAACATAATCAGGATCTGGCCTGTTTTGAAGTTCTAGATATAAGCCCCTAACCCTAAAATTGTAACTTTGCCTCTATACTGGCATTAGTAGACGAGCAGTTAGTGATATAAGACATGCTTTAATGTGGATTGTCTTCAATACTGGATTGTTATTCACATTGCTATGGAAAACCTTAATTATAAGGTTTTCTTAATGAGAAAAATTGAGCTCCACCTCATGTCCTTGGGGCTGCACCTTAAGCTACAGCTTTGCCTGTTGGATTACTTTGAAAATTTGTTGTGATATTTGGACTCAAAAAGAAGGATGTTTCACTTTTAAAAATAGTGTATTTGTACATATTGTCTAAACTATTTATTTTGATTGCATGTACTATTTTAGAATTTTTTGCTAGTTTTGGATCTCGTTTTATGAGTAAAAAGATATTTAGGCATATAATAGAAGGTTTTTGGCCCAAAATTAATTATTTTGGTGGGGCTGTATTGTAGCTTGAGGCCTAATGATAGTTGCACCCTCTACCTAAAATTTCAAAACTTTAGTATTATGTTCATTGTTTTTATTTGTTTATTAATTTTGTTTTAGCTAAACTTGCCAAAATTCCATTGCATTCGGTATCTTGTATTTGCGGAATGATGAAATTCTACTTTTTTTTTTAGATCATGGTAGAGTTCAACAACATGATGTCATGAGTTTCATTCGTAACAAGACTCTTTTTTCACTTTACCTAAAAAAATAAAAAAGATCTTTTTTACTTATCAAAAAAGAAAGCACAATTCATCTCAACATTTTGGCTTTATAATTCAACATATGTACACGAGCACATGTTTTTGTGTGTTTGCGAGAGGGATTCATCTCCAATAATTTTCATTTCAACAGTAAATAAGCACATGCGCCGATGTGTTTTTTTTATGATGGAAATAGAGAGAGAATCCAGCATTCACATGCTTGAGTCGACGACTCCTTGATGAGGTGGGCATCAATAAGCAATGAATATGTATTCTCATTTGGTCTCAACCCCTGAAGTGTATGAAATCAAGGTGCATATCTGTCTCTTTTGTACAAGTTCTAAATCAGTATATACTAAGAGACTGGTATCTACGCTTAACACTAATGAGACTTGCTGAAGTGTTTAGGCGGCACAGCATAGTCTAGTTGATTATGGTCAGACTATGTTATCTGGATTCTTTTGTTCAAGTGTCTTATGAGAGTGTGTTCTTTTCCAATTGTTGCGGTTATGACCTCACATGGCAATAGAATTTTGTTTCATTCACATTTTGATATGGAAGAATTTTATATAAATGCGAGGCTCTAAACAATCAAATTAAGGCGTACTTAAAAATTTTCACTAGAAGAGGTTGTTTCGATGACTAAAAATCTTCAATTTGATCATATCGACATCAAGATGTATGGACATAACAAAAAATGGATTTCAAGTTTTTGAAATAGTTCATTTTGTATGGCATTTTTGAACCGTCAATTTTCAAGATTTTCAAATGTTTATAGATCTGCGTAATTTACACTATTTTCTAAGCTTTAACTTTATAATTAGAGATGAAAATAGATTTTCAAGCCATCACAAAGATTTTCGCTACTGAAAAAACATCTTTTAATACTATTTGAAGGTGTGCTTTACTTTAATTGTTTAGAGCCTCGGCCTTAAACAATCCACAACCTTTCGATATTCTTGATTGGTAAATAAAATCTATGGGAAATTAGTACTCATATATTGATATGAAAGGTTGATTTACATTTGCAACAGTAAGTGCAACAAAAATTGGACCAGTGCTTTAACGTTTAGTGTTTAGGGTTTAGGGTTTAGAGTCTACCAAGTAAGAGAAGCTTTAAAAAAAAAATTGTCAAAAAGAACCAAAGGAAAAAAAGGGAAGCTTTGCCTTTCCATAGAGGTCCTGATTCGTTTCTGTTCTGCTTTTGAGAGGCATTTAATCTTCCTATCTATGTTGAATTGCTTTATGTTTAAATAGCTAATTCTTGGCATCCCTTAAGAGACAAAATAAAAAATAAAATAAAATAAAATTCACACCCATATACTTAGATATATGAAATTATGAACACATCCAAGTAGGGTTGAAAATTTACCCCATACGACCTGAAACTCAAATTTCATACTTGATCCGGATCTGGGCATACGTTCAGATCTGACAGGTTGGATCCAGATCCAAATCTTGGATCCAATTAGTAATTCAGATCACATCTAGGTATAGGGCATCCAATCCAAATGTAACCCAATTATTAAACTATTATATATATATATGCATAAATACATATTGTATATTATATTTTAAATATATATTGTATAATGTTTTTTTTATTATATCTTATTTTGTCGATACAAAATAATTTTTTCCAATCGGATCCAGATATTGATGGGGATCTCATGTATACTTTTGAATCCAGATCAGGATCCAATTGGGTCGGGATCTGATTTTGTATCCCATGAATATTTTTCAGAATCAAATCCAGATCACAGTGGATCTCGACCTCATCCGACCCATTCTTAACCCTACATCTGAGAACCTTTCGAAACCAAGCGCCACGGGGTTTGAGAATGCATTTCATGTACATAGCAGCCTTGAGAATTCTTCCTGGTGCTTACTGACATGGATGACTGATATGAAGGCAAGAATTCATGTACCCATTTAAGTTGCCATTCATCGTTCTTTTTATTTTCCGCCCTTCTTCCTTGTTGGAGTCGAGTCATTGAGCATTCTCTCTACTGTTTTACACAACCTCTCTCTCTCTCTCTCTCTCTCTAGTGTTCTAACCACTAGTTTTTGGTTCCTGTTTACTGCTCTCCCCTTCTTCCTCTCTCTACTATCCTCTTTCTCGCTCTATTGTTTTCACAAGTAAGTTTTTTCTCCCTCTCTCTCTCTCTCTCTGCTGTTTTCTCACTCTTCTATCATTCGATGTACCTCTTTCTCTATCAGTTAGGGCCAAGTCGCCCAGGAGGGTGGGTGCCCGAGTCATGACCCGAATTTTGGGTGTTTAAACACTGCTTATGATACTAACAAGCTACTACTGGTAAGGCAGAAGCCATGCCCCACCATGACAAGGTCCACTTGAATTCCTCCCACTCAGCTCCAAGGGCAGGTCACCAGCAAGCCATTATTCAAGCAAATAGAACAGGGCAGATCACACTGATCAGCAATCCAACGGTGGGCAAGGTGGCATCAACACCATGTTCTGATGGTTGACACCTCACATGAATTGTACAAATAAAGAGATTGATCTCTTATAAACTTCATGGCACTATCAAAAAATTGATCAGAAAATGATCATGTATGATCATCACAGCCAAAGCACTACCTAATGTCCAGATTAACACTAGTCACCATGAACAAACTGGTGAATAGACCCAACCCACAAAAGGTCAAAGAAAAGATATCATTAACTCCGTACAATCTGTTTGGTCAGCAAAGGAAAAGGAAAATATCTTAACAAAAATTTACATGCAAATCATTCTTCCAATAAGAAACACTCAGTATTAGTGTATATTCGAGCCTGCAATCCCGAGAGACTCCCACGCATTTTATTAGGCCTTCCATCACCCCTAGATTTGCTACATTGGAGGAGGAAGAAAAAAGGAAAAAGAATAGAAGAAATAAACAAGAGGAGATAGAAAATGAGGGGGCCAAAAGGGTACTCTGCTCTTAACTTAAGAAAAAACCGGAGTTAAATGCAAAACAAGATTTGATAAATATGATTCATTTGTATCTTCTAGCTGATCTCCTCTTACAGTGTCAGTTTTTCTTGAAATTTTCTCAGTACCTTTAGGGCAATTCAGTGCTATAGTTGAGCCCAAATAGCATATCTCGACGGGCCTCACCACCCATTCTGTATTTGAGCTTGCTTGCCAGTATCCGGACCTGCTCATTGCTTTCGTCATCAAACTCACGGACAGATCGCCTCCTAACCTTTTTGAGACTTTCTTTTGATGGGGCAAACCCAGCATTCATCTGCTCAGTCAATTCCAATTTTGTTGAGTAAATATGCATGTGTACATTGAGAGAGAGTGAGAGAACACAATTCTTCTCAACTTTATGACTCGACATGTGACAACATGCTCGTGTGTGTGTGTTAGAGAGAGGCATTCATCTGCTATGACAATTTCCATTCAGAAGTCAATATGCTTATAGAAAGAGAGAACCCAGCATTGATATGGAGATTCCATTTCATTAGTAAAACAGACGTGTGATTGTGTGTGTGTGTGCACGTGAGAGAGAGAGAGAGAGAGAGAGAGAGAGAGAGAGACACCATCTCATCAATGATTGAGAGCGCAGATTTCTGGTCCTTGTTGATGAGGTGGGCATCAATAAGCAATGAATATGTTGTCTCATTTGGTCTCACACCTAAGCTTGTCAAATGCTCGAACACCCTCGAAGCTTCAAATGTCTGCTCAAAACAAAAACAATTAGATATTTTTGAAGGCATCAATTGGTGACTCCGACACAAGATATCTAACAAAATTAATAGGGAGAATAGGCAACCTTTTTCATCTTCCCAAATGCAAACAACAATGCATTATACGAATGGATATCTGGGGTCAAACCAAAGGTGTTGCTGATGGCCTCAAATGTCTGATAGGCTCGATCAAGATCCCATATGTTTGCACAACCTAATATTACACAATTCACAGCAGCAACAGACTTGTAAGGCGGATCCGCACGGCTTAAATTCTCCAACTGAAAATACACCTGGATATGTGGTTCCCAAATATAATCTCGCAATAAGTCAAATAAGAATAGTCATAAAAGCAAGCTATGACCTGGTGAAGTAGAGTGATAAGGAGTCCAAAGGAAGTATTGCACATGGTGAATTTGCAAAGAAAAGCCAGCAACTTTCAGTGGAAAATACATGCAATTATCAAACAAAAGATGCTACACACCATGGACCAACATGAACTACAACTCAGTGGACTTATTCCATCAAAAACATCAATAATTTTAGTATCTACAATGAAGCAGTACTACCAGAGATCAAACGGCTCTGGGAACTGCCAATAACTTTCTTCCTATTCCAATCAATGACAAATACAGCTGGCATTTTAGAGAGTCACAGGATTTAACTGTTTTGCCTGTGGTACACTAGAATCAGAAAGGCGTTAAAATTAACAAGAAAAGGGATACGCATTTTGTGCAAAGATATGGCTTAGAATTCTCAATAAAGTGATGCTGTGCCCCAATCATGTGAATCCTAAACACCTCCAACACCTACAAAAATTTAAAGAACCAATATTTTTAATTATAAATACAACCCATAATAATGTAATGTAGAGCTCAAATTGACACTGACCCAAGGAAAATGTACTGCCTGGGAAACTAAGCTGTGATTCATGTAAATGGCTCTGGATGTGATTAATGTGACATTTTTTTTTAGTTTACATGCGTTGAGTTTATCAAACATGGACATGATACCCATTTGAAGTATAAATGCATCATAGAAATCAAACAATCTATAAGCCATCATACATTTACATGCTCAGACCTACATGTGCATGCATGTGTGGGCCAAACAAACATAAACAACTACTATTTGGGAAGTACATATACCATACTGATGAAAAACAGAAGATTTAAGATTTCCCATAGAAGAGAATAGGTTAATCAAACTATTCAAAGAGGATAAATATGGTAGATGCACATACCGAGTCCAATGTCGCAAAACCATTCTTGGAACATGCCACAACCAGAGGATTTAAGGAAGTAAAAGGAGAAAACAACTCTTCATCCACAGCAGTAGGATTGGCATATGCAGTCTCGAATTCGTTCAAAGTAGCAAATGCCCTTTGTAAGGTCCCCAACATTGAATAAGCATATATCTTCCCTAAATAAGACTCAGGATTCGGTGCCCTCTTCTGACGCAACGAACGTCTCAATATTGCCCAAGAAGCATCAAGAAGATTAGAATTGCAAGTCCTCGCAGCTGTTCCCAATGCAGACACAACCAAGCCTTCATCGACAGAAAGAAGGACTGGAGGCCTCACATTTTCACCACGAGCAATCCATCGTGCAAAAAATTCCAAGGAATGAAATGCCAACTTGCCATTATCAGCTTGTAATGCAACATCAGCAAGGTATGTACACAGGTTCCAGGATGGGCACAAAGCCTTGTTTTGATCCATTCTCTGAATTTGTACACAAGTTCAGAGAAACCTATTTAGAACTCTTGAGCAATTCCACATAAAGTACAAAAACCTTTCATTAATCAGTCTCACAAATGAAAAACCATTAAGATAGTGGGAATTCACACTCTAAAAGAGTAGAATTCTTTTTTTTGTAAAAGACCTCTTAAAAATTCTTAAAAACAAAGAAAAAAAATGGAGTCAAGAAAGAGGATAAATCCCTCTATAACTCAACACCTTGCATCTCTCTATGATTGAAGTCAAAGTATCCAATGTCCCAGCCTTTACACAACTCCGAACACAGTCTGTGAAGACTCTCATTGACAGCATATAACCAGACTTCAATGTCAGGTCAAGATACTTAAGGGCATCATCGATCTTGTTCACTAGAAATTGAAGTCCAATGACCAAGTCATATGATTCCTCATCTGGGGAAGCATCCTTTCCTGCCTGGATCATCCTGATGTAATCAATGGAAGTTCATTATGAAATAAAAAAGTATTCTAGCTAATTACACTTGCAATACAAAGTAATCTTCCATGTGCACTGCAAAATAAAACAAAATGCGAAGTATATTATAAACCAGTGGGCTATGGAAGCCATAGCCCGTTGGATCATCTCCAATGATGGATGGCAATGAAGAATAAGAGAGAACCACTGTTGGGGTCACGTCCTGTTGTGACATATCCGACTTCCTCTCCATCACCATCTATCATTCCAACGGACAAGGATGACCAATGGACAACGTTCCATAGTTGATTCAAGTATAGTGAACTTCATAATAACATTTAGAACACTAGCATCTATAACATCGACCAAACAAGGAGAAAGATAAAAAAGCAATACTCACATAATGAGATATGTAGATGATTTAAGCAAGAGTGAATTTTGGACATCTTCAGTTTAAAGAACCATAAACACATAATACATCTGAGGCTCTGAGCTAAGATGCCGATACAAGTACAGACACCAAGAACAGAAAAATAACATCTGAGGCTCTGAGCTAATGTGCCCAGATACAAGTACAGATACCAAGAACAGAAAAATAAGACCCTCCATTTCTTCAAATCCAAAATATGGATCCGGATACGAGTGTATTAACTAAAAACACACACAAACAAAGAGAAAAAAGATTCTGTAAGCCAATGGCCTCATGCTACATCGTAAACCCATTGGCTAAAACACATAGCTAGAGGGATTTCTTTGAGCAGAAACTTCACACAGCATCTTTGACTTGAAAAATAAACCTCAAAGAAAAAAAAAAAACAATTTTTAGTTGCTAAAGGCCTCAATCCACAGTCCAAAAAACAGCCCATATTATAAAAATGGCAGACTCAGTTTCCCCATTTATGTGCAAAATCAACTATTTTGCTCTCTTTTTTGTTTATTTTGACCACCTAGATGATATCTTGATCTTGATCTGCGCGAAATTTTAAGGTCCAACAAAACTTCCTAGTTCAAAGTTAACATTACAGAACGAGCCCAATGTCATCTGTAATCTTTTCCCACACGCATTCAGCTAGACATCAATAAATGTTATACTATAGCTCTTTTAACACAAACATATGCATCTAACACATTCATGCATAGAATCCACCATAGTGGATAATACAATATTTTATCCATAATTTTTTAGCTATCTCATTTTATTCTTATAAGTATCCTAGCAGTATCCAGTATAAGTATCGGAATTCACTGGTATGTTAAGCATCTACAAGTACATGTGTCATGGCATCCAAGACCCCTTTCATTTGATTTTGTTAAGGGTGATTTTAGTCTTTTGCAATCCCTTAAGAGAAGGGCCCTTTAAACCATGCAGTACACATCCCAATCAATCCACACTGCAAAAAGACAGGAGAGTCCCTCATGTCACAACTTACACCACGAAGCTGAATTCCTTAGGAAAATTCCCTAAAATAGTACTATTCGTCGCTTAGAAAACCCTCCTCATGTTGTCGTGTAACTATTACTTATATACCAATATATAGACAATTAGTATTAAAATCAATGTGGTTTTTCTTTTTTTATATTCAAAATTAGAATGGAGGAAGAGGAATACCCATGATTGCAGCTTCTCTCCAATAAAGCCATAAATTACCTCAAAAAGGCAAGAAAATGTTTTTCCACTCTCTTATCACATAACCCAATGATTTGTGAGGGCAAAGAAACCATATCACCTGGCCCCCAAGTAGCAGTTCAGGACATAAATGAACTTTCTATGCAAAAACCATCAATAGACTTCCTCCAACGTAAAACCAGTACTTCAAAATGGTCAAAAACATTCAATATGATACATGATGGAAATTTATAGTTAACATTTGGTCTTCAATAACTATACTATATAACACTACCCCTTGCATCAAGAACTGGTTCCCAACATCCATGGAAATAATCCCTAGTAAAGTTAGTCCATGAATAGGGTTAAAATAATAGCAAAAATGGTACTTTTCTTTCACTAATATTTCAGTAACTAGTCATCAGAAATGTCATCAAAAGCATGAGCCCAATACCCAGGTTCCTCTCTAAAGCTAATTTCCATGTTAAAAATTACCAACTACGCATTTCTATTTTTGAAAGCCATCGATATTTACTCATTCAACAGTAATCATTTGTAACTCAAAGACTAATCTAAGTGGCCTTGTTATATTAGGAATCTAACTTTAAGTGTACCCACTAATGCTCAGAGAGCTTATGAAGCTTTTCGGGTACAACCAATCAAATGCAATCAGATATCATCCAAATAATACAAAAGCCAACAGAAGAAGAGAACCCCAACTAAACAATTTATAGAGAGAGAGCTCCAAAGACGAGGTTTCAGCCTAGCTAATCAATGCCATATGTGCAAGGAAGAGGAGTCTCACACCCTCCTTTTCATCCACTGCCGCTTTGCTCAACAGGTTTGGAGCAAACACTTATGGGACTTCAACTACCAGTGGGTCACTCCCACAACCATTGAACTTCTATTCTCTACCTACTTCTTCCACCCTTTTCCTTAGCAGGAATTTTCTTCGGAGAGCATCCATCCAAGCCACTTTATGGTCTATTTGGAAGGAGCGAAACTCTGGTGTCCTCCACAAAGCTACAAGTAAGGAACAAAAACAGCAGAAAAAGTGAGATCACTCACCATCTTCTGGGCTTCTAGCTACAAAATCACTCAGAGGCTGCACAACACCTTACTTTGATAACAATTGGTTAGATATTTTGAAGTCTAACACCTCAAGCTTCTTTGCTCAAGCATATGGACACACCCCCCCCCCCCCCACACACACACACACACCAAAAAAAAAAAACCCAAAGCACCATCAAAGTCAACATAGACGGGTGCTCTTTGGGTAATCCGGGTCTGTGCAGAGCTGGAAGCATTTACAGAGATTCTAACAGCAATACTACTCTAACAGTCTCCATTCACATTGGGCACAGAGATTCCAATTGAGCAGAGGCCACCACCTTGCTCTAGGCACTCCAATGATTCGAACTTACTTGGGGAAACCAATTAAGAGTTGAGCCTGACTCTCAGAATGTCATCATATGGGCATCAAGATCTTCTGAACGTACTTGGGGACTGACCCACATTTTCGACCATGTCCATTTTCTTTGCAGGCCACTTCAAGTCGACTTTTGACATATCTGGAGGGAAAGGAACCGGGATGCTCATCTGCTAGCAAAACAAGGGGCACAGTCATACTCCACACCCAGACACAGAAATGAAGAATCTCCCCTCTTCCAATTCGCCCCATCTCTTCTCCTCTCTTATCTCTCTTCTAAGTATAAATTCTCACTAATCTCCCACCTCTGGTGCTAATCTATATCCTCTCTCTCCCTCAACTTTCACTCTCTCCTCTCTTTCTTGAAAATCATATTTCTATCTACAAACTCTTTTGTTCTGGCATTGCCTCCCAGAGGAACCACGAGAACAGAGAGATGGATTACGAACCTCCTTTAATATCTTTATGTGATTATCATATTTTTTCCTTCTAGAACTAGTTCTCTATAATTCTTCTCCACCATGTAGTCTGAGCACCCAGTTTGTGGGATGCCTTCTAACCACAATCTTATCTAGTGTAATCTTTTGTTTTTTATTTAACAAAGTTAACCAAGCTTTAAAAAAAAAAACATCTTTTTCTATAGGAGCACCGACTTGTGGGATGCCAGCACTAACATCTCATGAGATTTTGCAGATTTTATGGTAATATGAATATATATTGTGACTGTAAAAAATAAATAAGTAAATAGAGTAGAAAGAGAGAGAGGGAGATCACGCTCACCGATCAAGCAGCTTCTCAGCAGCTTCACTCTCTCTCGCCTGATACATGGCCTTCAAAACCAGATTATATGAAGCAGTATTCGGTGAAATCCCATAATCTTCCATTTGAGCGACGAGGTCGAGGAGCTCGCCAGCTGATCCCCCTATCATCAAGTTAGCCCTCAAATAATGGTTGTACAAGTTCACATCAGGTTTATTAGGCTTCCCATTTGTATCCAGAGACCTAATCCAAAACTCAAACAGTTGCTTGAGATCAGACCATCTCTGTGAAGTCATCCAATCTGCAAAGGCATTCAAAAGACTTGGAAGATCTAGGGTTTGAGAGAAAGCTTGGATCCTTGTAGACGGAGTCTGGTGAAGAAACCCTAATGGAACCAGGGACTGAGAGATTACGGTTTCTTGAATAGAGCCAGGGTTTCGCCAGTTTTCCTGGTATAAAGGGCTACCAGTTGAAGGGCTTGGCGGCAATGGCGATGAAGGTGGAGGAGCTTCTTGGAGCTGGGGCTCCTGGTTCAAGAAAGCAGTAATGGATATATTCCTGCGTGAAATGTTAGGGTTTGAGTTAAAATTTAAAGTTTTGCAGAGGAGATGGACTCTGCTCACAAGAGGTCTGGCCGCCATTGTTGAGCTTGCTCGTGCAGCTCACATAGAAAATTACGGGCATCAAATTAGGATTTTAATGAGATATTCCGGTTTCAGAAGATTGCACATAAGAATGGGAACTCAAATGAAATTGGATATAACAATACAGGGAAGAAGAGAGAGTAGAAATTAGGGTTTTTTGAGAAAGATCAAACAATATAGAGAGAGGGGAACGCAATGAGAGGTAAGAGCTCTAGATATGCTTTTACCCCAAAAAATAAAAAAAAACTCTAGATATGGGACATAAGGGAAATGGGGCTGGAAACTAAGTTTATTACTGAAACGACCCTGTAAATACTGGTTTGGATTTGGCCAAGTAATGCGAAGCCGAAATTTCGGCCCGAAAATTTGAAATTGATTTGTGGAGAGGTCCCGGCTTGATGGATATTGAGAAAAATTTATTTGCAATGACGCACACCATTCTTACAGATGGATCGATATTCGTGTAGTCGACTTCAATCAGTTGAAAAAAAACTTTGAGGTGATGATCAAGATAAAATTTTAGGATGCAGATTGTATATGGACGCATCCGTAGGTATAGAAGTAAGATGCACCTTCAAATTTTATCATGGAATATAATTTTGATGTAAAATGTTTTTAGGATTATCTCAAAATCTATTTTTATATCTAATTATAAAATTTTAAATTTAAAAAAATAGTTAAAATCAAGTAGATCTATAAACATATGAAAATCTTGAAAATGGACGGTGTAGATAATATGTTGTAAAATGTACTATTTTTTAGACTTAAAATCTTTTTATTTTTCATAGTCATGCATCTCGATGTTGATATGATCAATCAAATGGTTTTTCAACATTAAAACTACCTTTTCTGATGGATTTTTAGGGGCATCCATAGTTCTACATTATAAGGTAGCAGCATCCTTATATAAACTTTTTTCAATATTTTATATTGGGGCAAACAAATCCGAAAAATCGATCTAGAATTAGATGGGCAGAATGAGAGTTCAGTTTGGCGATCCGACCGAGTGAATAGGACCATAAATAATATATAAAATTAATAAAATGTTAAGAAAAAGATGGTGTATATCAAGCTTGCTCTTTAATAGAACTGGGCAGTTTATTGTGGGAACTTGTTCTTGATATTTGGTCTAAATCATACTCGTTCCATCAATTAACAATTTGAATAGGGCGATTCTAATACAAATCAAAGTTACTTGAAACCTTTGGCATAAGATTTGACCTAATTCTCTCTTTTTCTTTCTAAATTTTTGAATTGCAAATGTTACTAGAACAACAATTTGTTCATTAAATAAATTCTTCTTTGGGTGAAACAACCAATCTCTCTCTCCTTAATTTGGATGTTTTTCAAGGGTGAAGTTTGCATAAGGTGTCAACATTTTTTTTTTTCCAACGTTAAGAACGTTTATTTAATAATTGCTTACATATGAGGACCTATAGGATTTCAAAGGAGAAGATGAAAGAAATGCCAGATTTGGCGAGGCCATCAGCTGCATCATTAAGGCGCAACACAAAATCTCATTAAAATGTGTCTTTTTGGTGTCAAAACTCATGGGCTAAAAGTCTATTTTTCACCTCTATAATGAAATTGCAAGCTTAAAAAATAGTGCAAATTTAGCATATCTTGAAAATGGACGGTCTTGATAATGTGTTACAAGATGTATTACTTTTAAGACTTAAAATTCATTTTTTCTTTATACCCATATATATCGAGGTCAAGATGATCAATTGGAGAAATTTCTAGTGTCGAAACAACCTTTTTTTTTATCGAATTTTTGGGTGCACCTTACTGGTACAATATGAAGTTTACACCTTACATAAAATTTTTCCTTTTTTCAATAAAAGGGTGTGATTTGTATAAAGTTGCAACTTCAAATAATCCAATTAAGACGCACCTTCAAATTTTATCATAACAGGCAATTTTTGTTCAAACAATTCTTCGGATTATCTGAAAATCTATTTTCATTTCTAATTATAAAATTTAAAACTCCAAAAATGGTTAAAATCAAATGGATCTATAAATATATAAAAATCTTGAAAATGGATGGTCTAGATAATGTGTTGCAAGATGCACTATTTATGGGACTCAAAATATTTTATTTTCTTTTCTTTTTTCATAATCATACAGCTCGATGCCAGGATGATCAATTAGACAGTTTTTCAACATTAAAACAATTTTTCCGATAGTTTTTTAAGTGCATCTTTAATTCTACATTTTATGGTTGCAACCTTATACAATCCATTGAAGGCGCAACTCCAAATTTTATCATAGCATATAATTTTGATGTAAAAAAATTCTTAAGATTATCTCAAATCTATTTTCATATCCAATTATAAAATTTTGAACTTAAAAAATGATTAAAATCAATTAGATCTATAAACATATGAACATCTTGAAAATGAATGGTCTAGATAATGTGTTGTAAGATGCATCATTTTCTAGGACTCAGAATCTTTTATTTTTTCATAGTCATATATCTCGACGTCAAGATGATCAATTAGAGAGTTTTTAAATATTAAAACAACCTTTTCCAATGGATTTTTGAGGTGCATCCTTAGTTATACATTTTGCTTTTGTCATTTGCTTACATTTTGCTTTTGTTGAGGTAATAAAAAAAGGAAAATAGGTTAGAAAAAGTATTGGGTAGAAATGACTTATAGCCTCCGTGATCTGGATGGCAAGGTGCCCAGGCATGAGAGCTACTTAAGTGTTCTGGATTGCAATGTGCCCAAGCATGAGGGCTCCCTAAGTTAATTGCAACTAATGTACCTAAGCTAACATTAAATATATTAAGGAATTGTTTAAGACCATTTATCATTTATATATATGGAAATAATAATCGTTATTGTTTCTTAAATTTCAAAATGGGTGATTGTAAGAGTGTTATTGAATAGATACAAAGTTTAAAAAAAATTCCTAACTCATCTCACCCCAAGCCAACCAATGTGATATCTAATGAGTGGGAATAATTGTGACATCTATATACAAAATATTAAGAAAAATGTTTATATAAGGTGTCAAGCTTATAATGTACAAATAAGGCGCACCCAAAAAATCCACCGGAGAAGGTTTTTCCTATGTTGTATAACTTTCAAATCGATCATGTCGACCTCAGAATTCATAGATATATGACAAAAAAAAAAGAAGAAGAAGAAGAAATGGATTTTTAATCAAGAAATGGATTTTTAATCATTAAAAAAGTTATCCTAACACATTATTTGAACCATCCATTTTTTAAATTTTCAAGTATTCATAGATCTACTAGACCGACACCGTTTCTAGAATTTTAAATTTCATAATTGGGGGCAACAATAAATTTTCATATCATCAAAAGATCTTACAACACCAAAATTGTATTTTCAACATAATTTTGAGGTGCACCTTACTTCAATAGTATAAGGTTGACACCTTATACAAACCTCACTCAAAGATAAATGGTCTTTGTAGATAATTTCATATACTAAATATAGCATGAAGTTTCTATAAGGCGTAGTAGACTTTATGAAAACAAAATAAAAGCTCACCTCAAATCCTTGTCTGGAAAGCACTTTTGGCAACATAAATCTCCATGGCTTTAAAATCAATTTCCAACACTAACGATAAAATTTGAAACTCAAAAGATGTACATATCTTATGAATCATTTTTATTGCTAAATAGAAAATTTAGATAATTTGTTACAAAAAAACATTATTTTTAGAGCTTTAAATTCTATATTTTTTTACAACGATAATGTTCAAGCCAAGATGTTCAATCTATAAGTTTTCCAATACTTGAATTATAAATTTCAATGAGTTATGAGCTAAGGCTTAACTTTGATAACTTTGAAGCCCTATATAAAATTATACAAAAAGTCAGTTTATTTTTATTTATAAAGAGGAAATATATCCACAAATATATGCATTATTACCTGGACCCAATCTATATGCAATCAAGCCCACATATGTAGAAATGCGAGCCCATTAATAAATCTATTTTTCAGATGGACTTTTGGACTTAATTTTTTAACGCATGTAATCTCTAACATAGAGATCATGTATATAAAAAAATAAAATAAAATTTAAAAACTAGAAATAATAATTTTAAGAAGAAAACATTTAGATTGTTAGTTTCCATTATTTTTAGATGGAACACGTACTTGCATCCATTGATGCTTTAACACTTTTTGGACCACATATGTAGTCCTACGGTCCAGCCCGCATGAAACAGTTTTCCATCTAACATTGCACCGTGTATCTAACCATTTTTTGGAATATAAATATAACATTTCGAAAAGAGATTGTCTACAAAAAGACTATTTATCTTTTGCACATGAAAGTCACAATCATTCGTACTAATTAGATGTCAAATATGATAGCTTGGGGTGGACGAAAAAGTCCAAAATTTTTTTTTTTGAAATTTTATGCCTATTCTTGCAACCACCCGTTTTAAACTACTCATACAACCAACCACCGGACGTACAGGACAATCGCTTTCAGAGGAGTCCAGATACCAATATTAGTAACCATCAAAGAAGGATGAATGGCCATCCCTGATGCGTCAGTTTCTGAAATCAGATGGTTGGACAGGTGGTAGAATATTGTAGGAAATACAAATGACGGGCATGATATTAAAACCCACAAGTAAACCATCACTTACAGAGTTAGAGGAGACAATCGACGAATATCACTTAAAGGATCGCTAACACAAATTAAAGCTTACCAAGCATATCATCTCTCTCTCTCCAACCCCTCCCTCCCCCCAATAGCACTGGCAATGGGCTGGCCCTGGGCCAGCCTTATTCCCGCCAGGGACAGCCCAGGCCCAATTAGGGCCAAGCTGGCCAAGGCCACACCAATT